>JAMQGT020006066.1:0-10621 GCA_024447675.2 Pterophyllum scalare | reverse complement strand
CAAACTGGGTTTCTGTTATTACTGCGACCTGCCTGCAGTACCTTTGCGGCCCACCAGGGGGCCCCTGCCCACGCTTTGGGAACCACTGACCTACATGATTACAAAGAGAGAGTTGTTTTAAGAGGTCACAAGAAAAAATAGTATGAAACCCACTCCAGTGGATACAGACTGGAATGTCTCGTCTGTGCAGAAAGGAGAATTTATAATAACCACAGCGTGTGAATAATCGATTACTGAGCAGAATTTGATCCTTAAATCATACATTTAAAACCTCTTTCATTTCTTCAAAGCTAAAGCAAAAATTCTTCCATGAAGCACGAAAACTCTTGATTGTACAGTTTTATTTTCAAATCTTTCCTAGATTATGGTGCACTTTATGAATGCACCCAAACAGTAACTGTAGATATACTGTATCCCATAGTGCTTTATGTTTTATCCCTGGTTATGGAAAATGTGTACACTACACTTCTGCATGTTGCTGCTATGTGGCCACCTCTGTGTATACTTTCCCATTTGGTGGGCTTTATATTTAAATATCTCCCTGGGATAGTTCTTTTTTCTGTGCACATCCACACTCTTCATGAAACAGGTACTTACACGACACATCAAGATCTTATAATAGCATATTTTCTTTCCTTATTTGTGATTTTAAAGGAAAAGGAGGATTTAATCATACTGTGACTGACAGGTCCTGTACATGCTGCTAAATACTTGTTAGACTCAAACACGATTTACTCGCACAAATGTCGCACAAACGTCACACTTACACATACCACAGCTGATTAGGAAACTGTTGCTGTTGGCTAAAACTAAAGAAAAGTAGTTTCCTACATCAGCACATCCACACACTCCACAGTTGCCCTCCGTAAAGCCAGGACATCTTCCTGTTCATCACTGATGGAAGAAAATAAGAAGAACCCCAGGTTTGTGTTCAGCGCTGTGGCCAGGCTGACAAAGAGTCAGAGCTCTGCTGAGCCCAGTATTCCTTTCACTTTAACTAGTAAAGACTTCATGGATTTCTTTACAAATAAAATTTTTATAAATTATTAAACAAATATGTAGGACCGCTTTTTTGCATTTGTGCAATATTTATAAAATTAGAAACATCCTTTCTCAGACTGATGCTGAAAAGTTAATCCATGCATTTATTACTTCTAGGCTGGACTACTGTAATTCATTATTATCAGTCTGTCCTAAAAGCTCCCTGAAAAGCCTTCAGCTGATCCAAAATGCTGCAGCTAGAGTACTGACAGGGACTAGAAAGAGAGAGCAGATTTCTCCCATATTGGCTTCTCTTCATTGGCTCCCTGTTAAAGCTAGAATGGAATTTAAAATCCTTATTTGATACAAGGCCCTGAACAGTCAGGTCTCAGCTTATCTCAAAGACCTCATAGCATCATACCACCCCAATAGAGCACTTTGCTGTTAACACTGTCGCATGATCGCTTCCAGAAATGGAGTCTTGGTGCATCGGACAGAAGGAAGTGCTGTGGCAGACACTGATCATGAGCCTATGCAAATCAGAAGGGCCAGTTAAAAGTTTAATGTGATGTTGGCCCACAGTTTGCACTTTCCTTGAGCTAATCTGAAGGCCACATGAGGTTTGGCGTCTGTAGTGTTTTATTTCCCATCCCTGTGTGCCTTCAAACCTCAAACTGATTTGAGCCTAAATGCAGGGAAAGATAACACAGAAAAGACAAACTTATCGGTGTATGCATCGTCAGGGTTTATTGCATTCAAAAACACGAAACAGGCAAAACCATATAATTTATGGATCAGTTATAGTGCTGTTACTCTGTGGTTAAATCAAAATGATCCACAGTGGTTTCTGGTGCAGTTGTCCATAAGTCATGGTCCTTCAACATCTAGCTAGCACTACAGAAGAGGAGTGAGCATAAAAGGAGTAAGGTTTATTTAAATGGCAATTTCAAATGCAACATTTCTATTAGCTCAACAAAAATCGGCAAACACACAAAATATTTCTGTGCAGTGTCACACAGTGCATCAGCTAAAGGGAGAGAAACGAATGTGAGATATCTTAGTTCAGAGAAAGATGTCAGAAAGGTTGGAGAGGAAGAAAAGAGGTTGTATTTAAAGCTCAGTGGCATTTGGTAAACTGGACATTTAAAGCTTATATGTGATGTCCTCTTTTTTATTATCCTCCATTGCAAGATGAAGTGGGAGGATACTGCTGTCGTACCATCTGTCCGCCCAGCCGAGCATCTGTCCGGGAGGTTTACTCTTCCCGTCTACCACAAGAAGAGCCATGAAATTTGACATATGAGCTCTGTCTGAAGTTATTCATTACTCCCCTGTTCTTCATGAGCACTCATCAGATGGGTGTTTAAGCTGGGAGAGAATCTTCAGTCTTATCTGGATCGTTGCACCAGCAGGGTATCGTTGTTGGCTCCCTTATGTTTATCCGACCCGTGGATTTATGAAATCTGGAGCGTGTGTGTTCGTGCTGCCTGCTGACCAGTCTGACCCTGGTTATCACTGCACCTTTAAACATCGTGCAAATAAAGACTTTGGATATTTTTACTTTCAGTGACTGCGTTCGGGTCCTTTCACTCTCAGAACATGACAGTAACAGTATTTGGATAACAGGGCAAGGCCTCCAAGATAACAGTACATCTTTATTGTCACAGCACAATACAGTGGCATTTTGTAAGGGTTTCTGTTATGAAACGGAGCTGTAATGTTATCCTGACTTCTACACTTATATTTTCATTAATCGTGGGAGGATATCCCCATCAGTGATAGGTCTTATTCAAGTCAGATATTGGATCAGTAAGTGAAGTTAGACTATCCTGCCAAAAGTATCCACTCACCATCCAAATCAATGAATCCAGGTGTTCTGGTCACTCCCACAGGTGTATAAACCAACACCTAGGCATGCAGACTGCTTCTACAAACATCAGTGAAAGAATGGGTCGCTCTCAGGAGCTCAGTGAACTCCAGCGTGGTACCGTGATAGGACGATACCTGTGCATCAAGTCCAGTCACTGCTAATTATTCCACAGTCAGCTGTTAGTGGGATTAGAACAAAGAGGAAGTGATTGGGAACGACAGCAGCTCAGCCATGAAGTGGTAGGCCACGTAAAATCAGAGAGTGGGGTCAGTGGATGCTGAGGGTCATAGTGCACAGAGGTCACCAACTTTCTGCAGAGCCAATCACTACAGACCCCCAACCTTCATGGTGTGGGGGTGTTTCTCAGGAGCTGGGCTCGGCCACTTAGTTCCAGTGAAAGGAACTCTGAATGCTTCAGCATACCAAGACATCTGGGACAGTTTGATGCTCCCAACTTTGTGGGAACAGTTTGGGGATGGCCCCTTCCTGTTTTGCATATTTGTACCTTTTGTATATTTGTATGCATCTTTGCAGTCCCCTCCTCAACCCACATACCCAACAGTATGACACTGTACTGAGTAAAGCAACTGCTGCAGTCATAAAAGAAACACCTGACTGCTGTCTCAGGGGATTTTTACTTATATATTTGTATGAAAAACAACTAATAAAACTATACAAACATCTTTTACAAGAAATCTGCACAGTTGTGCTCAGCACAGTGAAACTTCTGGTTATCATGTCTGCTCCTGCTGTCAGGGTCAAGCTAGCAACACATATTCCAGCTGGAGACGAGTAAAAAAAACAAAACAATGCAATACACAGAGACACTGTACACACACACACACACACACACACACACACACACACACACACACACTGATATGAGAAATGTCACAAAAGTGCTTCCACTGGACCAGGCTGTCTCATGGGTCAGCCTGGCTGAAACATACAACACCTGACACTAAAGTGTAAAAAATGTAATTAAATAAAAGATTTTGTCTTACTTCGTCACCCCAGTTACACCCTTTCATCTAAATCTGTGAGCAGTGGTTAGCATGTGGGGGAAGTGAAATATGTGATCATTTAATCTGGGCCTTTCTGAAAGATGGAGTTAACTAAAGAGATCCCACCTTTCTATTCAAACAGTGAGACACTCAAGTAGTATGCTGGTTTTGTATAACTTTTGTATAACTAAAGAAAAAGAGGTGTGTAGTTATTCAACAACTCATTCATCCATTTCCAAAGAGTTATGATGCTGTAAAAATGTTTGAAAAAAAAAGAAACAAACAAAACAATGTGATTATTTTCAGCCTCTAAGAACAAACCATACATCTGTGTGTATGTGTGTGTGTGTGTGTGTGTGTGTGTGCATATTAATAGATGTCCTACATGTTTCATAGATGATGTTATTATCTTCCTGACTGATTAGGTGATAATACCCCAAAATGCTATGTTATTATTTGAACTGTTGAACTCTCTGTCCATGCAGCCTTTCAGTCGTAATCTCTTCCTCGTGTAAGCATGAAAGTCTTCTTCTTCTTTTTTATGATTTTATGGGGATTTTTTTTAAGCAGTGCACAACTGTTTCAGTCTCTGTGAAAAGAATGTGATCTATTATTTCCTACATTTGAAATAATATCTATTTTCAATAAACAAAAGAAAGAACATTTGTGTTTGGTTTGTTGTAACAATGCTTCTTGGCAATGAATCTTATACTGTTGGAAAGTCTGTTTATTTCCCTTACATGGAGCCACATTTATAAGAAAAATGAACTGTGTGGGCTGAGCAGCAGAGCTGAGTTTGTGGGTTACACCCATAAAACTGCTTATTCAGCTATTGACACGGTTTGGTGTTTACTGGATTGCATGATTGAAGTCTGCAGAAAAAGACATATTTAACAATCTATTCATTAAACAAACAGGAGCCTCAGTAGTCCGTGGAAAAACCACACATAACCTGGCACTGCTGTGGGGTGGCATCCCATTCTTCAACCAGCATCAGTCATCAGTCAGCCAGTGTGGTTGTGCTGGTCCCTCTGGCACTAACAGCTGATCCCACAGTGTTCAGTGAGTTCGAGGTCAGGACTGCAGGCAGGCCATCCCATCCTCTGGTAGTCTCTGATAAGCCTGCTCTGTGGGGGGCGAGCGTGCTCATCTTGGAGGATAGTCTGGTCCCAGACTGTGGAGACCTGGATTGCTGCTGGTTGCAGAATCTCATCTTGATATCTCTCTGCACTGAGAATCCCTCCAGTAATGGAAAGCCAGATTTTTCATGGGTGAAACCCACAAACTCAACTCTCCAAATGCATTCTCCTTACAAATGTGGCTCCATGTAGGGGAAATAAACTGGCTTTACAACAGTGTAAGATTTATCAGAATCATCGCTACAGCAAACCAAACACAAATTCACTTTGCATTCTTTTGTTTGTTTAAAAAAAAAAGGTTGTATGTAGCCCACAAAGAGCTGGGAGATTAAAATATTTTGGTTGCATTATTTGGCTTATGAAACAAAATAGAGAGAGCCTCTTGAAAAGAAAAAGAAAAACCATAAAAAACATTTATTTTGCTACTGAAGTAAAGAATTCAAAATACACCAACAAAGCAGGCCCAGCTGACTTGGAAGGCCCACCAGTTACCTCCAACATTTGGCATTTTAAACAATATAATCCAGCTGTAGTTAAGGAGATGACTGGGTTTTATGATCTATGCAGACACATTTGAGATCTTCCATACAGAAATACTGAGTGTCCCCTGAAATACACACTCTGTAAATATATAATATTTAAGTAAATGTTTTCACAGACAATAAAAGTTTTTTCTTAAATCCTACTGAATCGATGCATCACGTCTACATATATAAGAACAAGCTGCACCACTCAGTCAGAGGAGGTTAAATTACATCAGTAGTTAATTAAAATGAGGATGAATTTACAGTAGATTTTACAGCATTATCACTGGTAGTGTCTCGATCCAGGCAGGCTAGTAATAGAACATTTTATTTAAAAAACACATTTCCAATATAATAGCATCCACGAGCATCACTTTGTAAAATCTGTCTGTCACAGCGCTGTCATCTGCATTCAGATCTCACTGATCGATCTCTGAGGCAAAAAGGAACGACGCAGGTTCATGCAGAGAGTCTCTTAGACAAGCAGGTGTGCTGTGGCATGGCTCCGGGGCAGTGTTTGACAGCATGATGCTTCTCCATCATTTCTAAACAGTACTCTCCATCACCCAGTCAGTACTGTCTATCGTCCCCTTGCTCCCACCCGTGTCCCCCTCCTCCTCCTCACACTGCAGCATGCCATTTACAGACAGGCTCCGTTTAGTCCAGACACCACTAATCCTGTGAGGTTTGCCGCGGAGCTGAGACGCACCTGTGCCGGTTATATCTCCCATATCAAAGGACATACTCCTTTTTGGCCTGGAGTCCAGTGGTAGCACGAGGAGCCGACTGAGGCTGGAGTCTAGCATCCGACCCAGCAGCGGTTCCCGGTCTGTGTGGGGCTTTGCCATCATAACGCTGCCGGAGGCTGCTGTTTCACGGCACTGTGCCCCCCGCAGCTCCAGTGACGTGAAGGCCCCAAGGAGGTTATCCAGGTTGCACCTGGGCTTGGAGAGGGCTGACATCCAAATATTGGGAAGTGTGCTGCTGAGGCTGTATGAGCCTTCAGCCATGGAGCCTGATGAAGAGGAGGAGGAAGTGAGGCTGCCCTGAAGGGAGCCACACTTGAAATCCACCACCTCCTCCTGTCGAGCCACTTTAGCTTTGATGTTTGGCTCAGGTGGAGGCTGAGGCCGGAGCATAAGAAGTCCATTTTGCCCAAGTCGACCCCCGTTGGTCTGAGCATATGTGTTGCTGACACTGATTAATTTTCCCATCGGAGACTCGGTATCTGCAGCTTTGTAACGCACCATAAGGATGACGATAAACACAAGCAGGGTGGCCACAATGATGCCTCCCACTGCCAGGATCATGGTGCCTCCCAGCAGCTGACTGGGCAGAGTCTGGCACTGAGGATAGTCATCATGGGTAAAGAACTGTGTGCAGCCCACTACGTTGGTACCTGTGAGTGTGGTGGCAGTGTCGTCCCACGTGGCCAGCACACACAGATCATAGCGGGTCCCCGGCACCAGATTTGTCACCAGGAAAGCTTTGTTGGAGGCTGGAATCATCCTATCACACAGAAAAAGAGACACAGGTCAGTTACTGTGATAGGGTGAAGTCTGGAAAGACTGAGAAATACAATATATGCTGTAAGTGACTCAGGAGTAACTGCTAAGGTAGTTGCAGGAAGCTCTAGTGACTATGCAAAATTTCCTTTTATTAAATAAGAGCCAGGATATCATTTATATTCCTTGGAGTCTCACACCATTGCTGAGTTGCTATTTTAACAGCATATTTGGCTTTGTCTCCCAGATCCATCGGTCTTGTTACAGTGAACAAAGAGCATATTTGATAGAAGTGTCTTAAACCAGTGATAAATCAGTAGAAACCCCAGAAGAGACAGAATGCTGGGACAGATATTGTTCAGGCTGATCCCAAATGTGGGACTTTGTACTGTCAGATGGCTTTGTGGCAGGAAGTACAACATTAGGAGTGTGTTTGGTGTTCATTTTTGTAGCTCTGTGTTGCAGTATGCGCAGGTGTGTGTGTTTTCATCTCGCTCCACCAAATGGCATCAAGATGTCGAGGTTCCCACGGTGTGAGGAGAACTGTTGTTTGGCTGGACCAGGGGTCGGGAACCTATGGCTCGCGAGCCAAATGTGGCTCTTTTGATGGCTGCATCTGGCTCGCAGACAAATCTTTAACAAAAAGAATAATAACATTAAAAATATAAAAAATTCTCATGCATTTCAATCCATTCATTTCCTACTGCTCATGTTCATGGTTACGGGTGGCTGGAGCCAATCACCGCTGTCCTCCGGGACAGCACCAAATTTTTATTGGATAATGCCTAATGTACACGGGTCGATGTGAGGTCAGGAAGTAAACTTCCCTACTTTTAATCAAGTAGTCAGCTAGCTAATTGCAGAAACCCTTGTGATGAAGAAGATGGTTAAAAGAAAAAAAGATGAGGAGTATCGTACTTTTCAGCAGGAATGGACAGAGGAATTCGCCTTTGTGTAGAGAGCAGGTTCTGCAGTGCGTCTCATATGCAATGATAAAAATTGCATTGATGAAACGGTCACATATAAAGCGACACTTCGACACACGCCATTCTACATTTGCATCAAAATATCCAGCGGGGGACATCAGGAAGAAAGCGTGTCAAGAGCTACTGTACAGAGTGCAAGCTAGTCACTAGTTAGTGCATCACCCATCCACATGAGTGTGCAGTGGACAGCGCCGACCTGAGTTACATCCCCGGTGTCTCCGTCAGAGATTTTGAGCTACAAGCTGCTGACCTGAAGGCCTCCAACATGTGGGTGAATAAGTTCAAGTCACCGAATGAAGATTTGGAAAGACTTGCACGGCATCAAGCAGAGTTGGCGAGCAAACACAAGTGGGGAGGAATGAAAACACTTACACCAGTGGACCAGCTGATTGTCAAAATATACCACATACCACACACTGCAGCATGAGTGTTGCTGTACTGAGAGTGTTTGGCCCTACGTATGCATGTGAGCAGTCTTTCTCACACCTAAAGAACATTAAGACCAACCGACGATCACGCCTAACGGATGGAAGTCTCAACGCCCGCATGAAGCTTAACCTCCCCACGTATCAACCAGACTACAAAGCCATCGAGCAGCACCAGAAGTCACATTAATGGTAAGGAGTACTTTATTCATCACTGGTTAGCAACAGCATAACAACGTTATCAAAAAGAACTCAGAGACTTATTGAACTTTAAAAGTGTCTGTCTTACATGGCATGCACACACTTGCTTGTATTTAGTGTTAAACATACTGTATGGCTCTCACAGAATTACATTTTAAAATATGTGGCGTTCACGGCTCTCTCAGCCAAAAAGGTTCCCGACCCCTGGGCTAGACTGAGACTTGTTGGGGAAACAGGATGAGGGAAGAAGAACTAACTACAAAACATGAGAGACTATCAAAATAAGACAGGAAGTAACTAACAAGGACATGTTACAGCCCAGGTAACTAAAATTCAGAAGACCTAAAAATATACATAGAAAACACAGAGAGAAAACTAAAGATATCAAGAAAAAAGAACAAACACAGAGGCAAACCCACTAAGTTAAAACTCTGGGATAAAATATAAAAACACAGAGACTGAGGCTAAACCAGCCACGGAAACACCATCGAGGCAGGAACACAACCAAAAGGACCAGAGGCACAAATAACAAAACAAATAAGGAACCAATACCAATAATAATAAGTGTCAGGAAATACATACACTCAGCAGAAAACCATGAACATAAATCAGTTCTCACAACCAAAAACAAATTACAAAAAACTCGTGTTCACTGCACATCGTATTTGACATGCAATGAACGTCAGTGGGCCCGGAGAAACCTATTCCCTGCTTATCACAGGGAGGGCACAGCCTTCTCCTATCGCCCCTTTTAGTCCCAGATGACGGCGTGAGGCCAAAGCAGAAGAGAGCCAAAGAGACGATGTAGCTGCTGGGAAATTTGAGCTATCCAATGGAGCATTAACTGGACTGTGACTTTGTTGTTACATATGTCCATACTTCAACTTCCACTGAAGTGTTTACTCCTTTAAATGTCAGGGATGGATGCATTAGAAAAAAGATGTGCTATAAATAGCTCAACCTGTGGGTCTGGGGTTGGAGTTTCTGCTTAAGTGACGTTTTTATTGTAGGGTCTTTACCTTACAATATAAAGTACCTTGAGGCGACTGATGTTGTGATTTGGTGCTATAGAAATAAAACTGAATCGAAAGCATCTTGGGATTCAGTGTCTTGCCCAAGGATACTTTGACATGCAGACTGGAGCAGCCAGGAATCAAACCACCACCCTGCTAAGTGGTAGATGCCTTGCTCTACTTCCTGAGCCACCTCGGAGCATCCATTAGCTCATCTCCTGAGCAAATCATGTAAATCTTTGATCTTATAGATTATCTTCACCAGCCAATAAGAATACTGGGCAGAGCTGGTGATGTACACTGTACACTGTACTACATGTATTGTAGTGCATAACTTTCAGCCTCTTTCTCAGTCAGTCAGTCAGTTCTTATAGTCTGAGACAGAATAGGTACGGATCAATCTGGAATGATAAAGGTGTCGACTCACACAGCTGTTCATTCTGAAATGTACACTTTCAGGTCCATAGGTGTTTGGGCAAAGACAGTTTTTGTACTACTGTCTCTGTACACCACCACAATGAAGCTTCAAAAGTTTCAAGGGGTTTAACAAAAGCATTGCATTACATGTCTAGGAGTTATAGTTGTTTTTATATATAGTCCCCCAATTCCAGAGTCTTAAAAGTAGATGGACAATTGACTGACGAGCAGTTTTATGGCTAAATGATGCCTGTTCCCCTGACAAATGAAGCAGACATAATATGTGAAGTTGATTCAAAGAGTTGAATTTGTATTTTATAGCTTCCCATTGTAATTTTAAATATGAGTCCCAAAGAAATGTCAGTGCAAGTGCATTAATTCAGGCAGCTTTGATTCCCCCCCCCCTAAAAACAGTGGTTTACCTGTAGATTGGAACATCATCATCAGAGCAGTTGTATTGAAGCTGGTACATCTTCACCTTGGGCGCTGATTTGCTCACTGTCCAGGTAACCAGGGCTGAAACAGCGGTCACTTCAGAGATTAACACTGCCTTCTC
>JAMQGT020006065.1:0-59690 GCA_024447675.2 Pterophyllum scalare | reverse complement strand
TGAGCAGTGTATATCATGGACAACAGTGTCAAATGCTGTGCTACGGTCCAGTAGAACCAGCATTGTGGTTCTTCCACAGTCTGTATTTGTGTGGATATCATTGAACACTTTGATGAGGGCCGTCTCAGTGATGTGGTGAGCACAGGAAACTGGACTGAAAAACATCAAAGCGGTTTGTCATTGTTAAGAAGCTATTTAACTGCTGAAACACAGCTTTTTCAATAATTTTACTCATGAACGGAAGGTTAGAGATTGGCCTGGAATTTTGTAATAGTGATTTATCCAGATTGTTCTTTTTTTTAACACTGGTTTGATAACTGCTATTTTTAGAGCCTGGGGGAAACACCTGATGAGAGGGATGAGTTTACTATTTGAATCAGGTCAAATGCAATGACAGGCAGAACTTTCTTAAGGAAGGTTGTGGGGAGGATATCAAGACAGCAGGAGGATGAGCTTAGTTTTTTTTAAATTTCTTCTAAGTTTTTATGGTTCAGTTGGTGAAATACAGCCATTTTCTCTGCCTTAGTTATGTTTGGGCATCGCATCGTTATTGGGGTTGGTGTGGATGAGCAGATCAATCCTCTAATTTTTGTAATTTTCTCTGTAAAAAAGTTGGCAAATTCATTGCAGGCCTTGGTAGAGTGGAGTTCAGGTGGTAAAGTCACAGGTGGTTTTGTCAACCTGTCAACTGTGGCAAAAAGGGCACGGGTGTTGTTAATGTTTTTGTTTATGATTTCTGCAAAAAATGTTTCCCTTGCATGTTTTAACGAGGAGTGATAGCTTCGCAGCCTTTCTTTGTAGATTTCATAGTAAACGTAAAGTCGAGTTTTACGCATTTACGTTCAGCCTTTCGACAAAGGCTTTTTTCTATTCTTACAAGTGGAGCGTTTCCACGGTGATTTCTTTCTACCAGACACAATTTTCATTTTAACAGGGGCAATGGAATCCGTTATATCTGAGATTTTGGAGAATAAGTCATATACCAGTTCCTCTACTGGTTTACAGCATGGAAGTGAAGTAGAGGAGTCGAGTTGACTAAAAGTTTCAGCTGTGCTGTCTGTAAACAAGCATTTTGTGATAACATCTGTTTTTCTAAGTGAGTCAACATAGATTGTACTTTCAAAAACAACAGGAAAATGATCAGACAGAACGACATCAGTAACAGAGACCTTGGAGATATTTACACCCTTGGTGAAAATCAGATCTAGAGTGTGTCCTAAATTATGTGCTGACTGTTTAACATGTTGAGACAAGCCAAAGTTTTGAAGTACATCATTCAGCTTTTCTGCCTTTGTGTCTATTGTGCTGTCAACATGGATGTTAAAGTCTCCCATAATTATTAAATAATCATAATCAATGCATATCATAGATAGAAGTTCACTAAAGTCATTGAAAACATTTGCCACACATTTTTGGGGTTTTGTATAGGGTTAGTGTCAGAGTTCGCTTGTGGCCTTTTACTTCAATTCCCAAATATTCAAAAGAGTCAAAGTTGCCCAGGGAAACCTTTTTACAGTTTAATGAATCCTGAAAAATTACAGCAACTCCTCCACCCCACTTTGTATTTCTATTTTCATTTAAAAAACTGTAATTAGGGGGTGCTGATTCAATGAGTACAGGTGTTTCTGTGAGGAACATCACATCAATATTATTCTCAGTAATGAAGTCATTAACTAAAAGTCCCTTTGCTGATAGTGATCTTATATTTAACAGGTCCAGTTCATGTGTGATGGGGGTGGATAGTTCTACAGCTTGAGGTTGTTTAAGGCAGGGGATTAATCTGAGATTAGATTTTAGGCCACTGTATTTCCTTGTTTCTCTATTAGTAATTCTGATAGGGATGCTCCTATATCTTACCGCCAGGGGGCCAGACGCTTTCTGGGTAGTCACATGTTTATTAATGTCTGGACCCCTGTTTCAGACATCAGAAATACAGAGTCGAAGTTGATCTGATTGTTTTGATAGGCCAGAGTCAGGAGGTTTGGGACTCAGAAGGCATGCTTTTTGGAAAGTTAAGAGAGACGTTCCTAATTGAAGTTGTACATTTAGGGTCCACAGGACTGTAGAGAGATGGATAATATGAATGTGCTTCGGACAGACAAAACTGGAGCTTGCTGTCAAATCACATCAGCTCTAGATATTCACAGACGCAACAATGAAGTTGATTAGGAAAGGCACACACCTGTCTATATAAGAGCTCACAGCTCACAGTGCTGTCAGAGAAAATGAGAATCATGAGGTGGAAGGAACTGCCCAAGGAGCTCAGAGACAGAATTGTGGCAAGGCACAGATCTGGCCAAGGGTACAGAAGAATTTCTGCAGCACTCAAGGTTCCTGAGAGCACAGTGGCCTCCATAATCCTTAAATGGAAGAAGTTTGGGACGATCAGAACTCTTCCTAGACCTGGCCTGAAGGAACTGGAGAGGATCTGCAAGGAAAAATGGCAGAGGATCCCCAAATCCAGGTGTGGAAAGCTTGTTGCATCATTCCCAACAAGACTCATGGCTGTACTAGCTCAAAAGGGTCCTTTTTTTTGTTTTTGTTGCAATTCTTTATTTTAAAATTTTGTTAATACAAAAAGAGACACTTAAACATAGCATATAACTCATGGGGTGTGTCATTTCTATACATCCATATATATACAAAAATGAAAACACAACACAATCACCATTGGATTTAAATAAAATCTTCCCTTATAGTTGTGATAAACTCAATCCATCTACTCCATTTGTCCTTAAATTTGTCTTGTTGTAACCTAATATTAAATATTATTCTCGCTAACTTGAAAATGTCATATATGATATCAATCTACTCATTTAGCATTGGTGTTTGGGGGCTGAGCCATTTCTTAGTAATGGCGTTCCTGGCTGCTGCAGTCAAAATTTGAAACAAATATTAAATTTTTTATGTCACATTATCCCCAGACAGTAAACCTAGGTACATTGATTTCAGCTGAAATGGTATGTCCATGCGGAACACTTTTTAAAAAATTTTATGGACTTCTCTCCAAAATGGTACAATCAAAGGGCATGGCCAAAATATGTGGTAGTGGTTGGCTTCTTGTCCTCCACGTTTCCTCCAACAGCTTGCTGATTTAGTAAAATATCTTCCCTGGATTGGAGTTTTAAAAAACCTGACCACGTTCTTCCAGCAAAAAACAAGGGTGCTTCTACTCAATACCGAGCAAAGGGTCTGAATGTGATATTTCATTTTTTCTTTTTAAATAAATTTGCAAAGATTTCTACATTTCTGCTTTTTTCTGTCAAGATGAGGTGCTGAGTGTACATTAATGAGAAATAAAAAAGAACTTTTTTGATTTTAGCAAATGGCTGCAATGAAACAAAGAGTGGAAAATTTAAAGGGGTCTGAATACTTTCCGTACCCACTGTACATGCACTACACACGTCCATCAAACAATAAAGTTGTTCTTTATACAAGTGGACCTTTTTCCTCTTAACATGTACTGCACTGAAATGTTCCATTTATGCTTCAAAACTCCATGAAAAGAAAAGAGTGTGAAAGCTGTTTTCTTTTTTTCTGTCACTGACCTTCAAGACGTATTTGACAGAGGGCTTCAACTTGTGTAGGAGAAATCATTTCAAGTGAATTGTGAAAATAAGAGGAAAGGATTGGCATTCTTCTACAAAGGGAGAAAACTGTATTTTGCTCTTTAAGACCATTCCTCTTGTCAGATGTCAAATGAAGATGCTTCGAGAAGTTGAAAGTCTAAGCCTCAGAATTCAGGCTCAGTAAATGGCTGCAGATCAGCAAATAGAGAAATAGATGAACAGCTGCGGTCTGTTGCTAAGAGGCAGCAGTTTTTACCTTTGCCGATTATGTTTTTGGAGTGCACATTTTCCTGATATCAAAATGGTACCTAATGCAGGTACCTAATAATGTACTACACCATGGCACTAAAGCCTACGGTCAGTACTGAAACACACACACAGCAACACCAGGTTGTATGTCGCAATACTCTTTTTATTGTGTTCGTTTTCTGTAACTTTTACATGCGTGGCAGGCATCCACCTCAGCTCAGCTCAGCTCAGTTCAGTCCTCCCTCTTCCTCCCAGCTGCTCCGTAAAGAGACAAAAACACACACTATCAATCCCAGGTCTCCCCGATGCCCCACCTGTCCCCTGCACCCATGCCCTGAACCACACCCCAACACCACACACATATGTGTGTGACGTATACCTAAACGGAATAAACCTGGGATACGTACAGTCTGTGAACTGAAAATCCTTCCTACTCAAATAACAAACTCTCCTAGTACAGTTTTTGCTAATTCACCCAAAGTTCAACCAACATCAGCTCTGTTCAAGCTGCAGAATGATGACCATCTATTGCTTTGTATGAAAGTAATCCTGAGTGAAACCTGATGAGTGAAAAGCTTATCCTTTCAGTTTAGGCAAACAAATTACTTGGTTAAGTTGATCATGGTTTGGTTAAAATGAAGTTGTTTACAGCTTTGGGGTGGCTGTAGCTCCGGCAGGTCACCTACTAATTCAGAAGGCTGGTGGTTCGGTCCCTGGCTGCTCCATGCCAAAGTATCCTTGGACAAGATGCTGAACCCTGAGTGGTCTCCCGATACATTCATTGGAATGTGTGTGAATGTTAGATGTGGAAAAAAAGTGCTTATGGGTGTATGAGACGTGTATCTATAAAATATAGAAGTGTTCGAATAGAGTTGAAAAGCAATTTATAAGAATCAGTCCATTTACATCGTTTTTGTCAACAAGCCTCTACATTTTCTTGTCCTGTGACACTGATGATACGTATCAGCACAGAACATTTGGCTATGGCCCAAAGACATTTCAGTTGTTTATGGTCTTCTGGATGGAAGTCTACTGGACTGCTCTGCACATTGGTAACATTACATTAAAGCTGCAGCTGGAATAAAATTTGACACATTCCAACAACTGAGACCACCTTCTCTTTATTTGGTCTAAATATGTAGAATGGTTAAAAAACAACCAAGCAAACATTGTAATTATTACATCTAAATGTTATTTACATTTTCATTTGTTTGTAGCCAGAATGGAGTAGGTTGCAGGTGGGGGTCGGGGTTAAGGTTAATTCTCATCAGTGCGGGTTAAAGGTGCAAACCTGGTGATCTATTAGTATCATAGACACTTAATAACCTGAAGAAGTTTGGAGAAAGAAAAATATATATATATATATATAATTTATTAGCAGCAAACCGTTTTTCTTTGAGCCAATAATAACCACTGTCCAGGCAGAGTGAGGAAGCCCTGGGTGTAATCAATAAGTCTGCCAAACAATAATTCAGTGGTTTGGACTTGTAGCACTGAGTTAAATGCTGCATGTGTGTGTGTGTGGTGTGTGGGTGTTTGTGAGTGTGCAGATGCTGAGATTACAGAGCTTGCACTCTATGTATATGACTGCCTCAGTGTGTACAGTATGTCCGTGAGCAGCTCTTTGGTATATCTCCTCCCATGGATTGCAGAGAAGTTATCTTTTTCTGACAGAAGAAAAGCCCAGCAGAGGGAGGAGGCGTTCTAAATTCTAATCTCTCAACAGTTTGTCGATAACACTGCTGGCGGCTTCACAGCCCATTCTGCTCACAGCTCCGTCAATTCGACGAACCCAGAGCAGGCCACCAAACTGCTCTCCCTCACACGCACACACAAAGTCATCTCTTTGCTCTCCTTTACCCCTCACTCGTAAGGAGGGATGAGTATAAAGAGGTTGTTTCTGTTTTGTAAAACAGGAACTCTGTGTGCCATCCAATGTGTGATGCTGTCTATCTGCCTTTGCTGTGATGCACAGTTCCCGAGGGCATATGGATCAAATGGTTAATTATGGATTATGTGTCACTTATTCATCGTTTTCAGTGCATTTAAGATTGTTGTGAGTTACTGCAGAATAAGGGATGCCAAGAATCCCATTTTAAAAGCATAATTTTGCATGTTATCAGGGGCACTATAAAATGAACGTTAACAGCTACCAAAATATGCTCTTCCATATATTATCTCTTAGATACAGATGCAAGTTTACATAATCTGTGTATGGATAAGAAAAAAACAACTATTTAAGTCCTGGCAGACAAACTGCACATGTAGTGAGGCAACCGTTGCTAATTCATGTTTGTTCATGTCTCATGTTTGCCCAGTGACCACCTGTGTTATCTTCCAAACATATAAAGGATTAATGGGTGGAACATAGGAATTGCATGTTTTTGTGCAAGAGCCCTGTATACTCAGGTATTAACATGTTTCCACAATTTGACGTATATAGCCATTGTTGAAATCTATATTGATATTCAAAGGGCTACATGCTAGTCTTCTTGTCAATGATTCCAGCCGTAGTGTGGACCTCTGAGCATAAATACTAGGCCACTTTCCCCGTCTTCTCTTTCCTCCCCCTGCTGCTCCCTTTAAGGGTCACCACACCATCTTGTACAGCTTGCCTTTCACTCTTGCTGCTTTCCTGCTGTCACAATTCAAGCCTAACACTCGTCTCCACCCACTCCACCCTACTTGCACTCTCTTCCTCACCTCTCTTCTTGATGTCCATTGTTTTGGGTGTTTGACCCCAGGTATTTAAACTCATCTACCTTCATTACCTTTACACCTGCCACCTTCTCATTCACACATGTATATGTTTTGCTTCTACTGACTTTAATTCCCCTTCTCTCTCGAGTGTACCTCCCACCTCCTCAGCTTCTCTTCAACCTGCTTCCTACTGTCACAATCTTTCTCTCTTCCGATCACACTCTGTCTTCACAGACAATGTCATCTGTGAACATCATAGTTGACAGAGTCTCCTGCCTGACCTCATATGTCAACCTGTCCATCACCACTGCAAACAAGAAGGGGCTCAGGGCCGATCCCACCCCCACCTTGAACCCTTCTGTCATTCTTTCCACACACCAGACAATAATGTTTAGCTGCTTTTCCCTGAAGCTGTGTTCACACGTGAAGCTATTCACTTGTTGTGCATAACTTAGAAGTCGACGGCTGGTTGATTGTGGACACATAACTACCAAGTTATATTTCAATAAACAGTATCCTTCTCTCTTATTGGTAGTTCCATCGATTGCTCACCTGGAAGTTGAGAAAAATTTATCTCAGTTCCCTCCTACTTCACTCAGCAGTATTTATTTCACACGTAGTCCCTTGAAGTAGCCAAATGTCATTTCCTTTCTATAGTCTCTGGTTGCCATGTTGCTGTGAACTGCTTCCAGTCTGGATACAGCTTAAGTCTGGTTCTGCTGGAGATCCCTTCCTGTTAAAGGGAAGCGTTCTTCTTCCCCACTTTTGACAAGTGCTTGTTCATAGGAGGGTTTTTACGTAAAATATAAGGCACCTTGAGATGATTGTTGTTGCAAACTGGAACAATAAAAATAAATCTGAATTGACATAAAGGTCATCTGCCAACATTCACCTGGAATCTTACAGTAGAATTTCCAGAATTCTCAAAGACCCTGAATTAGAATTAACCTTGATTGGAATTTGAATTATTTGAAGAAAAAACTGACCTGATTTAAGAATTAAAGATAAACCACATTTTATATCTTTCAACAACATTTAAGGAGAGTGTAAGAAGCTCTACAATTAGTGTAAGTATGGCCAAATCTTCTGGGTTATTAAAGACTGCCCAGTATTTATTTTTCAAAAACTAACTTATGCAGTTTTACACACAGTAGCATAATGAGAGATGACAACCAAACAAGAAAAAGCTCAAGAACTGGCATGTGTAGCATTACACTTGCAGAGGAAAAAACAGCTTTGAATGCTTTTGAGGTTGTAGGAGTAGAGTAATGAGCCACCCACCCTGGTAAACACATCATACGGAGCTTTTAGTCCAAATGTAATGGTACTGTATAATGGAAACAAAGGGTTATGGTGCAGGTCAAAATTGTGCTTTAAGTTGCACTTGATAACTTCATTTCCAATTGAATGTGAGAGATATCTTAAATTTCAAAGGTTTAAAAGTCCTACTTACATTATGTAGAAATCATTAAATCAGAGCACCGTGCTCTGTCTGAAATTGTATCTTCTAAATGGCATGTGGGCGAGAGCAAGTTTCTGCACACTGCATTTATTGCATGAATATCTGTCTTCAAAGATTCAGTGTGCTTTAATACTAAAACAACGTCCTTGTTGGGTTATTAAACAACATCCAAAACTCAGTTCTTCTGATTGATTGTTCCGTTTTTAAAAAGTTAGAGAAAGTAGTAAAACTCCTTCCTGGGACATTTTCTTGTTTTGTGTGACAACTGTAAAAATCAAAGAGGCTTGGAGTAGAGTATCAGAAAAAATATGAAACTATCAAAAATTCAGAGTCAAATGAATTTTTGCCATTATGTTTGAGCCAAAAAAAACTGAGATCACACAAACACCAACACCAGCTCCATGCACTGTCAGTTCATTCAACCAGCAGCCTTGGTGAGAAAGAAGAGCAGAGAAACAAGGATAGAAGAGAAACAAATATATTTGGTATACATGCGTTAAACTTTATAAAATCAAAGCATTATACAAAGGATTAAATTATATCTTGTATGACTAGATGCACTGGAACCTTGGTTCTAATCGCCCCCCCACTTCCTTACGATAACACCCACCCTCAAACTCACGACTGCCCCCCACACCCCACCCTGAGACTGACATCAGCAACAATAGCCGGCCATCTCCTATTTAACATCTGAGCAAACAAACACTTCATCAGCAACCATACGGCCGCACACACCTCACATGCGTACTGATGCTAAAATACCGGAGGAAGACGCCGGTCGCCTCGAGTTGTACCAGCATGGGTCCAGTTGAGCAAAACAATAGGCCTTTCCCCACGTACGCACCACGTGTGTATTGGTTTTTAACGCACCCCTGCCACTGTCGCGAAAAGGTGTAGAAGTCTGAGTAAGATGCAGACCCCCTCCTGTTGCATCACCATCTCCTATGTAGCTAACAGCTGACCAAACAAACACCTCCAGACACACACACCTGCCGCAATTACAGCAGCAGACACTGTCCACCTGTTGAATCACCTCAGCACATATCCGTATCACTATCCGACATGTGTACGTTGTTCAGTCACGTCTCCTCCTAGGGGGTCTGTGTTTCCATGGGGCAATGAGATATAAGGACCTACCAATCGTCATTTCTCCAGCAGCCACCACACCGCATCTTCAGCAACCCTTTGAACCCGTATATCAACCATGAAGGCCTTCCCACAGCTGACGTTCAGCGAGCCTTTTGCAGGTACGTTGCCAGATGACTAAGCTGATGTGCGTTGCCCACAAAAAGAAATGTGAGGAGACTGAGTTTAAATTAGAATACAAAACCAAAGGGGATAGGTGTATACAGATACATTTAGCGATGTGAAATTTTGATGTGTGCGGTTTCTAACGAGGAGGTTCATCTTTTTATTTGCTGTACAGTGCAGATTTTGTTTTCTGTGAGCATCTGTGATGACAGGGATAGTGTAATAGCATCCAGAGTGTGTTGAAAACTGGATGTTAAATTCATACCCACTTGCCACGAATAAACGTACATCATGGTTTAAGGACTTGTTTTTATTCAGTGGGAAGACTGGAAACCTATGCAGCGTTTGTTTAGAGAGATCGAGGACGTTATCAAGAGGGATAGGGTCAACAACGCTTACAAGAATATTAGAAAACATCTTTTTGTTATGTTTGTTATGATATTACACATGCTAGGAAGACTTCTAGGCCTTCTCCCCTGTATAGGCCGAAAATCATCAGTTAGGCTGCAATAAAAACTGTGTGTATGAGCGTATTACAACAAATGTATTGTTAAATAAATAAATATTAAATCCAATATTCCTTTATTTTTCCTTTTCAGACATTGACACATGCAGTGAGGGTTCGTGTGTCTCATCCCCACCACCAGTACAATCTTCTCCTTCAACACCTTCATCATCTCCCCCTGCATCTCAACAACAAATAGGTGATGAAAGTCTGATGGGGCGCGGACTGAAAGCTGTCAAACTCGCCACACTAAACCTATTGGCTTCCATACCTGGATACATACCTTGAGGAAAAGTGTCACGGATGCCAAGTCAATAGCCCTATCGATGGTCAACACAGCTGTGTGTATGGGTTGCCTGATTTCTTCTGCCGTGATCATTAAAACATGGTGATGAAAAGATTGAGGACGGATCGCTTCATACCGGCCATCCGGCTCTTTTTGTGGTCCAATAGCCTGCAGGACGCAGGAGTGGCTATCACCAACGTTGTAGACAGCGTTCTGACCAAATTGATGCCATCATTAAACATCAACATGACAATACACAATCTGTTCTGCTCTTTGATACATGAGTTTAGCTACGACGACACACCCGCAGAACTTATGGAGAATTACTGGAGTGGCAAACATAAAATTATGTGTGTGTGACGCATTCTCTGTATTTAGCTTTTTATACTGATGAAATAAAAACCTTGTTATCCCACAATATAGTCATGTACACTGGGTACGGAAAGTATTCAGACCCCTTTAAATTTTCACTCTTTGTTTCATTGCAGCCATTTGCTAAAATCAAAAAAGTTCATTTTATTTCTCATTAATGTACACTCAGCACTCCATCTTGACAGAAAAAAAACAGAAATGTAGAAATTTTTGCAAATTTATTAAAAAGAAAAACTGAAATATCACATGGTCATAAGTATTCAGAGCCTTTGCTCAGTATTGAGTAGAAGCACCCTTTTGAGCTAGTACAGCCATGAGTCTTGTTGGGAATGAAGCAACAAGTTTTCCACACCTGGATTTGGGGATCCTCTGCTGTTCTTCCTTGCAGATCCTCTCCAGTTCCGTCAGGTTGGATGGTGAACGTTGGTGGACAGCCATTTTCAGGTCTCTCCAGAGATGCTCAGTTGGGTTTAGGTCAGGGCTCTGGCTGGGCCAGTCAAGAATGGTCACAGAGTTGTTCTGAAGCCACTCCTTTGTTATTTTAGCTGTGTGCTTAGGGTCATTGTCTTGTTGGAAGGTGAACCTTCAGCCCAGTCTGAGGTCCTGAGCACCCTGGAAGAGGTTTTCTTTCAGGATATCTCTGTATCGCATTCATCTTTCCTTTAATTGCAACCAGTCGTCCTGTCCCTGCAGCTGAAAAACACCCCCATAGCATGATGCTGCCACCACCATGTTTCACTGTTGGGATTGTATTGGGCAGGTGATGAGCAGTGCCTGGTTTTCTCCACACATACCGCTTAGAATTAACACCAAAAAGTTCAATCTTCATCTCATCAGACCAGAGAATCTTATTTCTCATAGTCTGGGAGTCCTTCATGTGTTTTTTGGCAAACTCTATGCAGGCTTTCATATGTCTTGCACTGAGGAGAGGCTTCCGTCGGGCCGCTCTGCCATAAAGCCCCGACTGGTGGAGGGCTGCAGTGATAGTTGACTTTGTGGAACTTTGTCCCATCTCCCTACTGCATCTCTGGAGCTCAGCCACAGTGATCTTTGGGTTCTTCTTTACCTCTCTCACCAAGGCTCTTCTCCCACCACTGCTCAGTTTGGCTGGACGGCCAGGTCTAGGAAGAGTTCTGGTCGTCCCAAACTTCTTCCATTTAAGGATTATGGAGGCCACTTTGCTCTTAGGAACCTTGAGTGCTGCAGAAATTCTTGTAACCTTGGCCAGATCTGTGCCTTGCCACAATGCTGTCTCTGAGCTCCTTGGGCAGTTCCTTCCACCTCATGATTCTCATTTGCTCTGACAGCACTGTGAGCTGTGAGCTCTTATATAGACAGGTGTGTGCCTTTCCTAATCAAGTCCAATCAGTTTAATTAAACACAGCTGGACTCCAATGAAGGAGTAGAACCATCTCAAGGAGGATCAGAAGAAATGGACAGCATGGGAGTTAAATATGAGCGTCACAGCAAAGGGTCTGAATACTTTCCGTACACACTGTATGTATCACAATGATCATATGTAGGAAAAAGCATGAACAGAAACCCAACACATCCTACTAGAGAGGCCTCCTCAAAAATATATATTTAAACATCTTTTCATTCATAAAACATCACATACTATGTCCATGCATAAAAACCCCCACTATGGTTAAACTAATAGGTGTATTTTCTATCTAAGGGGGAAAAATAGTTCTTACAGCCTTCTTGTATTTCTGTTATCACATCTGCATTTTCTCAAAACTCCAGCTGACTAATTTTCAGTCACAAAGAGTCTAAAGGGGTCTGCACTCACATGAGCTCCATTAGGTGAGCTCACACTTATGTATACTTTAACCATTCATCCTCAACTATCATGGTCTGACCTTCTATAGTTTGTGTTTTAAAATCCAAGGATAAAACTTCTGAATACTCTGTTTTTATTCAGCCATAATGAACCCCGTTGGCTAGGTGAAAGCATTATTTCAGCATGTTCTTCACATCCTTTTTCTACGCGCGTTATAAGTATGACTGAAAATCAGAACATAAGCTAAAACACCTTTAAAAACAGTACAGGTCAAGACTAGTATTACCCAACTAGCTGTACGGCCCTAATAATCACCTAAATAACCCAAAGTCTCTGGCACATGAGGAGTAAAATGTTTTTATTCATAAAAGAAACAATAACTTCATATGCCACTATTTTATAATGCACAGCTATTTTCATCAATGCAAAGTTCGACAAGAACCCTGACAGGTGGAGTTGAATAACATCAGGAGCACAGCTTTTTTTCTGAAACACTGCGTTGGTCTGCTGCTGCTGCTTCGGCTTGCAGTGCTGCTATTCATATGTAAAGTAGAGTCGTTAACACCTCCTGCCCGCCAGCTCCACTGCACCTTCACCCCCCCCCTTTCTGGTGGTATGTAAATGACCGTATCCCTTTTCATGCAGTGACTGTAACAAAATCTGGGTTATTTTTTGACTAAAAATGAGGTGAACAATTCTGTTAATGACAGATGAAACTTGGAGGGCAGCTCAGCTCAGCTCAGTTCAGCTTCAGCTTCTCGTGGAACTTTTTAAGGATTTCATCAACGGGGTCGTCTTTGGCCACCTGCTCTACAACCTGACGGACTCCGCTCTCTAAAGCGCGATAGTACCGCTTCACCTCAGCCAGCTCAAACTGCAGTCGTTCCTCCACTTTCTGTTTCTCCTCCTGAGCCTCTGACAGCTTCATCTCGTACTCTGACTTCAGTGCTTTTATTTCCTGCTCCAGCTTCTGCTTGTAGAACTCTCTGAGCTCTGACTCTCTCTGATTCAGCATCTCTGCTACCTCCAGATAGGTGTAATTGGAGTAAAACTCTTCTTCATTGTCATTAACCATATCATTAACTTTATTCAGCAGATCCAGGACCTGACCACGATCATGAGCTCTGCAGTTGTTGAAGATGTGGTATCTGTCTCCAGCCTTCTTCAGGATCTCCTGCAGCTCAGGTCCTGCCTCCTTCAACATCTCATCAAAATCTGTCTCGACTTTGTCTGCATGAGTGAAGAGAATAATGGTGTACCTCCAAGCACCCTCTCCAAAGATCTCCTCCACCTTCTTCACAGCATCTCTTTCCTCTGCTGTGAAGAACCCCACTTTGATGACCAGCAGGATGGCGTGGGGCCCCGGCACAGACATGTTGATGCATTTGGAGATCTCTCTCTTCACTGTGTCTTCAGACAGAGCGGTGTCGAAGAGGCCGGGAGTGTCGACCACAGAGACCATCCTCTGGAACAGCTTCTCCTGCTGCTTGGAGCATTCAGCGGTCACTGAGGAAAGAAGGATAAGATATTTGATTCGTGGGGGGATATTTTGGTTTTCAGGAACAAAGCTGACCCTGAAATGTATTTCTTCTGGCAAATGCAACTAGCACATGACTGGGTGGATGAAAATAGATGGCTTTCAAGTTGTCTCATGCACTGAAATCCTGTCCTGTATGGGAAGTTCTGCTAATACATTCAAATACCCAGGTCTGATCTGGTACCTTAGCTGGCCTTTTTCAAATTACATTATCAACTAACATAACCACAAATGACAATAACCATATTCAAGCATCATTCAATTAACATCACCTTTCTTAGGGTGGACCGGAAAAATCTTTCCAGGACAAAAAAAAAAAAAAAATCCCAGCTATAATACTCAAAGGCCTCTCTCCTAAAATAATTGCAGATCAGGTTTCATAAATAATGTCAGGTGTCTTCTCAATATCATCCAGACTATATAAGAAACTTCAGGGACTAAGATATACTTGTGGGCCAAGTCTGGTTGCTCAGGTCTTTGTGGACACAGAAACAAAAACACCCAGACAGAAATTTCATATTCACTGCTCAAAAAACTTCAACAGGGTTAATACAGGAATCCTAGAGTTCAATTTACTACCTTTTACTACCTATTTTTAATAGCTCTAAAATACTTTTACTACCAGCACAAAATTGAGCAGCAGCCTTTTTTGGGGTGGCGGTGGATTCACAGAACTAAGCCATGTAAGATGATAGCTCATCTCTCACCGAAGACAAAACTTTATCCCACTTACTTGAAGGTGTAACTGTGACTTTGTCTTAGTAGAAGAAAGAAGAGAAGAGGGAAACAGTGACAGAGAAAGCTGTAGAAACAGGAAAGGAAAAAACAGGACAGGAAAGAGAAGAGGACACAGAGAGAGGTGAGGTGAGACAAAGAGTGGCAAACATTTTATATCCTAAACATGATAACCGCCCACTTGCCTCTGACCCTTACATAAAGTCTCAGCCCATGAAACTCAAATCCCAACCGTCTTTTGGTTAAACCACGCCCACTCTAAAGTCACACATTCAAGGCACACATCACAGGGGTACCTCTTGGTTTATGACAGTTCAGACAGGTATCACAAATGATGAACATTTCTACTCAAACATCTGCTAGGATAACATTGTTAGTACCACTCCACTCAGCCAAGTCCTCTCTCTCCCCCCTCCTTGCCAGAAGAGCTCGAGTGTGGGGGCCTACAGAACTCGAACTTAGGGGCACACTTGTTGGATACACTGTTTAAATACAACATGAGATTACTAGTGTTCAAGGTGAACAGTGCTCATCCTGACAACTCTCCCAGAGCTTCAAACACATCCAGGATCTTGACGGGTCTTACCCTCACCCCAGTGACCCAAAGAACATAAAGCACTCTATGCATCAGTATGTGTGTGTGTGTGTATATGTGTGTGTGTGTGTGTGTGGGGGGGTCTTTCTCTTACTTTACACAAGCCATGAAAGTGGTGCCTCGTACCTAGAACATGAGGGTAATGACTCCACGCACCAGTATGAAGGCCATGTAGAATAAAAGAATACCAGCATAAGTGATAAAAGTAAAAATAGTGACAGTGATCCTAATTAGACTTACAGGGTCTTTGCGGCCTCTGTACACAACCTACGGAAGTAGGTTCCGCATTTATGCATGTGTATCCGGATTTTGTGTGTTACCTTGTGATTGTGTGCTGGTGTTTTTGGTCCTCGCTCTTTGTGCTCAGTTTTTTGGTTACAGTAAGCCATCAGTTACTTTATTAGTTGCTTTCAACAGCTGCCGGTGATCGTCTGCCATAAAGTGATCCCGATGTTTCTGTGTGCTTTTATGTGTAATATCTTTGCTTATATTGGTAAACAGAGCGCAGTCAGCGTGATTTATGAAGGGCTTATATATAACATGAAGAAATAACCTGTCAATGACAGTTTTTACCTTCATAAAAAAATAAATACATAAGTCACTTTTCCAAAAACTGAGTGCAGCTTCTACCCTGTGATAGAAATGCTGTTTCTCACTCAGTGACCTGATATCATTCATGAGAGATATGTTTGACACGTTTCACAGATTATAGGTCAACAAGTCATTTAAATACAGCCGTTTAAATACAGGCAATCGTTTTTTGGCAAATACCGAAAATTGCTTTTTGGCAGACGATCACTTTTTTGGCACAACACCGGCAGCACCCCCTGCTGCCTCAACATAAAAACAACAACCACGAAACGAGGGCGAGTCAGCCGTGTTTAAGGGCAGCATTTCCTCTGCTACATACTGTCCGACCAGCTTCTTCAGCTCTCATCTTACTGGTTTGTACCGAAGTCCAGCTTTTGTTGTTTGGTGCTGGGGGGCCTCCTGCATTAGCCGCAGCTCTGCTTCACCACCTGGTGGGACTCACTCTGTAAGTGTGACTGTGCCGTGACTCCAGGTGTTTCTTCAAACCTGACGTAGTGTTCTTGAAGATAGATAGCACTTTGTCACCAGCACAGAGTGCACACCTAACCTTGATATTGTCATCTTTAGCTGACACAGACACACAATAGTGCCTGTATTTCAGCTAGAAAACGCGCATCTCTCTCCTCCCTCCATTGTTTACGTTTGTGTGTCTGTGTGCTGTTACTGTCCTCATGATGAAAAAGGAATGCAATTGTCGCATCGGACAGACGTCACTCCCGGAGATGCAAGAAGAAAGCAAAAATGTCTTTGAACTGATGAAAATGACAAAAATAGTAACGCACACTCACCTGGATAAAAAACTTTAATCTGATTACTGGACTGCAAATAGTAACGTGTTGGATTACTCGTTACTGAGAAAAAGTAGTCAGATTAGAGTAACGCATTACTGACAACACTGCTTATATGCAGTGCATCTCAACAATGTTATGGTTTAATTATAAATAATTTTGAAAGTTAATCTTCAAAAGTACAGAAGCTATGCTAGTGCATATTATTTTATTGTCAAACGTGCCCCTGAACAAACAGCACGGTCGGCTCTGAAATTCATCATCAAATCATGCAGACGATCATTCCACGAAGCCGGCGACCTCTCTCTCCTCTGATCATTAGAACTCTATTCTTGGCATTGTCCATGTTTACCTAGATTACTTACTTTCAGCCTCGGACGTGGGCTTGAACCGTTACGCTGGAAATGGAGACGGCGGACAGCACAAAAATTTTTTTTTAGGAAAATTAAAAAGTAGATGGCGCAGAGTGGTGGAGTGCCGGCATAATTTGAAAAACCTGATTTGTCCACATCAGCTACATTGCCAAAATAGATGTCTCATATGATAACAGTATTAAAAGGAATTAAATACATTTTGAACAGACATAGGCCAACTAGGAGAGGGAGGGATGATGGATTGGGACAGCTGTAATGTGCACATGCAAAGGTGCCTGCGAGGAGACAAACTGCATGCACACAAAGATGTACATTTACATGCGCACCTATTGTGTGTGGGGTGTGTGTGTAAGTGTGTGTGGAGGGGGTGTACCAAAAAGCATATAATATCACTATTAGCTCTAAATGTCCCCCCCACACACACACACCACATACTTAGGAAGCCCAGCAGAACCATTAAGAACTCATTTTAATAGAACTTCATGCTAAACAGGTTCTGTATGAGGTCTGTAACCAGTTTGTCTTTCTTCCTTTATTGTAAAGACAGTATGAACAATAAATACGGTTTCTGTCCATACCAACATACCAAAGCTGAACTGGACAATTTCTACTATTAGCAAATAACATGTGCTGTTTGAACATGTGCTATCATTCTGTATATTTATTTTTTTTGTCACCGTTTTCTTCCTTTTTTTGGAACACCATGTGTTTGTGGTGCAAATTTCCATTTAAAAACTCTTTATCTGCACGTGTGTGTGTGTGCATGCATTGTACCTGACATTTGACAACTTGCTGCTCTGAAGGCTTCTCTTCCCAGGATGGTGTTTCCGGTGGAGCTCTTTCCTGCGCCAGTCTTCCCAACAAGAACCAGCCTGAGGTCTGATACTGGACACAGAGATCAAATCAAACTCACTCATTACTCAGAATATTTTCATTAAGTGTTGTCCACACATCTCAACAAATCAATTCAATTTTTTATATATATACACACACACACACACATATATATATATATATATATATATATATATATATATATATTTCTCTAGTCAGCTTTTTCTGTATTTAACAGCTATGCATATGATATGATCAATAACAGAGGCATAAAAAAGGCACTCCAGCGCATGTCTGTCTGCATGCACCTCAGAAAGTATATAGCTGCAATCCTGTAACTAAGGGAGTTCAGGGTCACCTGATCCAGCCCTAACTATAAGCCTTATCAAAAAGCTGGCCTCCAGTGAAGGAGTTGAACCATCTCAAGGAGGATCAGAAGAAATGGACAGCATGTGAGTTCAATATGGGTGTAGCAGCAAAGGGTCTGAATACTTATGACCATGTGATATTTCAGTTTTTCTTTTTTAATAAATTTGCAAAACTTTCTAAATTTCAGTTTTTTTCTGTCAAGATGGGGTGCTGAGTGTACATTAATGAGAAATAAAATGAAGATTGTTGATTTTAGCAAATGGCTGCAATGAAACAAAGAGTGAAAAATTTAAAGGGGTCTGAATACTATCTGTACCCACTGTACATTTCTACTGCAGGTTTATATTTAATCACTAATCAGGGATTAAAACATAAAAAAAATATTTTGACAGGGTAGCTAGTGCTAAAAGTGGCACTCGCTAGCAGTATGTGGTTATAGCAATCGATTCTGGGAGCTAAAGTAAAGAAAAAATAACAGCTGAAATTCTCAGCACAGCGATCACAACATACTAACACGGTAGAGGGCTGAGTAGGCATGGAAAAACATGTCAGCGATGATCCGCTCAGTGTTAAAAAAAAATCCTAATCCAGACTCCAGTCCAGTAGGTGGCGGTAATGCAGCTCTAAGCTGGTTTGCCCTCCATCATTAAACCCACAAGAAGAAGACGACACCGGTGGAGAAGTTTAATGAAGCTAATATAGGTGAAACCATAGACATATATACGTAGACGCCTCGTTGACTGGGTTTGTCCG
The DNA here is from genome assembly GCA_024447675.2 of Pterophyllum scalare. Taxonomy (NCBI): domain Eukaryota; kingdom Metazoa; phylum Chordata; class Actinopteri; order Cichliformes; family Cichlidae; genus Pterophyllum; species Pterophyllum scalare. The sequence continues at coordinate 40,937 of JAMQGT020006065.1, read as the reverse complement.
CTGATTTGACGTAACTGTGTGTCCGCCATATTGGAGGAGACAAAGCTGCGCTGTGAACTAATACAAGTGAATAGACTGAACTTCATAAAGTGCCTTTCTACAAAGTTATTTAAGTTAATGCATTCATTCACACATTCAAATGTGCACTAATATACACTGGGAAACTTTTAGGCGCAAAAAAATAATTTTGTTTTCAAAATATTAGAATGGCCAAATACGATCAAAAACAATTTGTTTGTCTTACCTGTGAAAGGTAATCCTATGTGATCCCATTTTGACTGTAAAATGGTTTGAAAAACTCCACACAGCACCAGAGTGCAGCATCTCTCTCGTGTTAAGTTGGTCGCTTTTGCCCCCTCCAATATGGCGGCGACGTTGACATACGAGTCAGAGCTCAATGCGGTGTCTAGGTATACAGGGGTTGGACAATGAAACTGAAACACCTGTCATTTTAGTGTGGGAGGTTTCATGGCTAAATTGGACCAGCCTGGTGGCAAATCTTCATTAATTGCACATTGCACCAGTAAGAGCAGAGTGTGAAGGTTCAATTAGCAGGGTAAGAGCACAGTTTTGCTCAAAATATTGCAATGCACACAACATTATGGGTGACATACCAGAGTTCAAAAGAGGACAAATTGTTGGTGCACGTCTTGCTGGCGCATCTGTGACCAAGACAGCAAGTCTTTGTGATGTATCAAGAGCCACAGCATCCAGGGTAATGTCAGCATACCACCAAGAAGGACGAACCACATCCAACAGGATTAACTGTGGACGCAAGAGGAAGCTGTCTGAAAGGGATGTTCAGGTGCTAACCCGGATTGTATCCAATAAACCTAAAACCACGGCTGCCCAAATCATGGCAGAATTAAATGTGCACCTCAGCTCTCCTGTTTCCACCAAAACTGTCCGTCTGGAGCTCCACAGGGTCAATATACACGGCTGGGCTGCTATAGCCAAACCTTTGGTCACTTGTGCCAATGCCAAACGTCGGTTTCAATGGTGCAAGGAGCGCAAATCTTGGGCTGTGGACAATGTGAAACATGTATTGTTCTCTGATGAGTCCACCTTGTCACTGTTTTCCCCACATCCAGGAGAAACCGAACCATTCTGGAGGACCATGTGCATCCAATGGTTCAAACATTGTATCCTGAAGGTGGTGCCGTGTTTCAGGATGACAATGCACCAATACACACAGCAAGACTGGTGAAAGATTGGTTTGATGAACATGAAAGTGAAGTTCAACATCTCCCATGGCCTGCACAGTCACCAGATCTAAATATTATTGAGCCACTTTGGGGTGTTTTGGAGGAGCGAGTCAGGAAACGTTTTCCTCCACCAGCATCACGTCATGACCTGGCCACTATCCTGCAAGAAGAATGGCTTAAAATCCCTCTGACCACTGTGCAGGACTTGTATATGTCATCCCAAGACGAATTAACGCTGTATTGGCCGCAAAAGGAGGCCCTACACCATACTAATAAATTATTGTGGTCTAAAACCAGGTGTTTCAGTTTCATTGTCCAACCCCTGTATACGTCTATGGGTGAAACGCTCTACTTACACAGACACACCTGAGTGCTGCAGAGTTTAAATGAAGTACCAAAGCAGCAAATTTGCTTCGAGGATTTTTTAAAATCGATTTATTCAAGTTACTCGAGAAATCGCTGCAGCCCTAAATTTTACACTACACGAGAAAAAATAAATCCACTTATTGGTCACTATGGAGGAGCATTTCACTATCTGTAGTGGGGTGTTGTACTGCACCTGGCAACCTAAACATAACCCTAACCCATACTCTTATAAGTGCTGTGGAAATAATGAAAACATTATTGAAAATTTATCTTGGGAAAAAAAAATCTATCTGACATCAGTCCTCACCGGTTCTTTCTGGATCTATTATAATTAATATGGCTTTTAAACCTGACCTCCCACCCTGAAGTTCCACCTGGCTCTCCCATCCTATCTCTTCCCTTAATTAGTTCTTTTTCTTTTTCTTTTCAGCCTTTTCGTTGGTAGGTGCATTGCGTTAACAAAACATTTTGGCTAGTGTAGCCAACTTCTAGACAAAGTTAGCAGTTAACTATTGGACGAGTGACCATTCCAGGATTAGGATGACTGAACCAAAAAGATTTGGCTTCTGTTTACCAAAGTAAACTGACAACAAGACGTTATAAACAAGCCATATTCATGGTAACATTCCCGACAGACTGTTTTACCTCACTCAAGAGAGTTTCTGACTCCTGCTGCTGTCGCAGAGCCGTTCAGAGGGGGGCGGGTGGAGCGCAGTGACATGACGCTACGTTGTGCCGTCAAAATAAAAGCACGCGAGTTAAGGATTTCAAAATCAAGTATTTTCTTTCCTCCACGGTGTAATTTTTGGGTGGGACAAATGCGTCTTCAATATTGCGGGGGGACACTCTTTTCAGGGAGTTTTTAGAACAGCCTGATAATAATGACAAGACCTGCTGGTCTTCAGGGATCCACTGTCAAATGTTTGCTTGTACAGTATATGAAACAAATTTGACTACAGGTCAACTGTCATTGAGCTGATACTTAGTTTAATTTTTTTATTTTTAATTCCAACTGTCATAGGGCGAGAGGCAAGGCACACCTGGACAGGTTGCCAACCTTTCACAGGGCTAACACAGAGAGACAGACAACTAGTCACACTCACATTCACACCTATGGGCAGTGTAGAATCACCAATTAACCCAACCCCACTAACTGCATGTCTTTGGATTGTGGGAGGCTGGAGTACTTGGAGAGAATTTAGCAAAAAGTTGAAAGATAGTTGGACACCAGATGCTTCCATATCCTATACTTTCCACTAACTGTCATCATCTGTCATCAGCAGAGGAGATTAAAAAATAAAACAATAACAGAAGGATCAATAAAGTTTCAGTGTGCTTGTATGAAACTTGAGGGAAGTTCACACTGAAGGCAAAGAGCTGCTGGGGCGACTCACAGGACTTGGTATTACTAATGTACATTATAGTAGATTCAATATTCTTTATCAAGATTTAGATTCATATCTCTACTAGACCACTGTTGAGCCATAAAGAGATACATTTTGTACTTAAATAGGTACTGAAATTTCCTTGTGTTACATTTATATTGTATGAGAAAAAGAGGATTAATAATCAACTTTTTAGTTTATGTGTACAAGGAGCAGGTGTGGGTTTTGTGGATTAGATTAAAACTGGTAACATAATTTTCAAATATTATTGGAATTTTTCATTTGGAGTTTGAGTAAATTGCTATTCAAATAGTATAAATATCATGCATCTCTTGGTCTAGTTTAATACATGCTGCTACAAACACGGGGAAGACTGCTGACTGACAGCTATCAAGAAGATAATCATCAACACCCTCCACAAGTAAAGCGAGGCACAGAAGGTCACTGCTAAAAAGCTGGCTGTTCTCTCGGCTGGCTATATGGAAGGAAACATATTAATTGAAAATTGACTAAAGGGAAAAGTGTAGTACGCACAAACAACAGGGATCACCACAGTCTTGAGAGCATTATCAAGAAAAGTAGATTCAAGAACCTTGGAGAGCTTCACAAGCAGTGGACTGAGGCTGGTGTCACAGCATTGAGAAGTTTTCATGCAAAGACATCTTCATGAAGGAAAGACATCTGTTGCTGTGTCCAAATTCAGGGGCTGCATCCTTCAAAGGCTGCATTTCTAGGTCGATTATGTCACAGTGAGGTGACCGAGGTTGTCCAAATTCAAAGGCTCTTCCAAATGCGGTCAACGAATTTGTCCTTCTTCGCCCCGAATTTGAAGGATGGGTTTAGTGTATCCTTCATGGCCTACCATGTCCCATGATTCATTACGCATCAAAACTCAAATGCGGCAATGGCGGAGGAGAGAAATTTCTGTGGGGTCAGAATGACGTCCTCAGTGCTGCTAGAGTTAATGTACCTGAAGACAAAATTAGTAAATGCATTGAAATACTGGAGGGTAGGCATAAAGAAGGAAAGATAACAAAATAAATAAATAAACAGATGGAAATTCAGCAAAAGACAGATGACTCTCTAATAGAATACAGAAATTTACCCTTCTCAATTAATTACAATTACAAAAGGAATGTCAAATTTTTTGAGAAGTATTAATAAATGTGTTCAATAAGTATGAATGGGTGTTATTTTTGAATAAGTGAGCGCAAACTTCAACAACTTTAAAAAGTAATTAAAAAATAAATCATATTCTAATAGTAATGTCTTGTCTGTGGATGTTCAACAATACCTCTCAAATGCTGTGATTTGTGTGATGTGTACACATCATGTTCATAAAAATAAACCCTAAAAGTTCAGATGGACTGCTAACACAAAGTTCAAAGTTCAGTGTCTTCATGAACATCTTCAGCTTCAGTAAAATGTGCGAAAAGAGTTACTTGTTAGAGGTGTGTCCATACTGTCTCTTCTTCTGTTCACAGTCTCTGGACCTGTTCCTGGACAGACAGACAGAACATTATACAAAGTTAATATATTCATGATTTTTTAAATTGCTGCTTTAATGTTGTTTCTGTAGTTTTCCTTTTGATTTAATTCCCATAAAGTTTGTTTTTTTAAATTCACTTACAAAGCAGTGATTTTCAGTAGTTTTTACAAATTGCTAATGTATTTATAAAAATCTACAGAATAAAATATACTTGGATATTAAACAGAACCCCCCAAACCCACCTTTGAAGGAAGAAAAAAAAAACAGTAACAATGAATTGAACGCCTGTGTTCCAGGTTAACTGGTTATATTTGTTTACATATTCCAGTCATCATGTTCCAGATGTTGCATTGATAGTTGCATCATCAGTATTGTCCTCTGCCTGCCAGTATATCACAGGGTTTGTCAAGATGAAAGACTTCACTGAAAAAAATGGTTGCTTCCTCCAGTTCATGCAACTGCATATGTGTGTCTATATTATTTTCAGGTAACAATACAGATGATACTGATTAAAATATTTTGAATAAATAAATTTAAAAAAAATCTAGCTAGACTCGTACTTCTGTCTGTCTGACATAAATCACAAGCTGACATTTTCCTGCTCACACCACCAATCAGCTCAACAGGAACTTGAGTTTACCTGCATACATCTGTTCTCTCTGTCAGCTGTTTCACAGCTGCTGCTGATTCAGGAAACAGCTCAAGTTAACTTGCGATCATGGCAGCTTAAGGTAAGTAGCTCCCTGCGCAATATAACCCAACATAGTGATATTATTTTGTTCAAAATAAGCAAATGTGCCTGATCTTTGACAGCTGAGCCCTCAGCGCGACTTCTTTAAAATTAGTGCACAGTATTTAAAAAGAGTTATTTTTAATTCTAAAGTTTAAAACTTGCGAAGCTCATAAACGCTTTTAAACTCTTTAAGCTCTTTTAAACAGCAGTGGATCAAGGAGGGCTGAAGCAGGAAAGAAGATAGACTCACTCAATGTTGAACTCTCTGCCATCTCTGCTGCTCAGTCAGGATCTCCGTCTTTAATTAATAAATTCAGCGTTTACAGGGACGCTCGGAATCACCGCTTGACGTACCTACGGAGGTCTAAGTTTGCGCACCTTCTTCTTTTTAATTTTATTGGCGGAGGGCAAACAAACGAAATGGTGCATTACCGCCACCAACTGGTATGGTGTGTGAAGGGAAATTTGGCTCAAAAAAAAAAACTCATAACCTCAAATATGACCTTATAGCTTTCACTTCTTGAATAATTTTGAAATAAATCTATTAGTTTCAGGTTCATTTTATTGTTACTGAGGTTAGGGATCAGCCTCCTTCTCCCAGCCTCAAATTTCTGTTGCAATAAAACCTGTTCTCTGGTTTCATCTTCACCATCACAGTTTCCTCTACGGTGTTTCCTGTAAATGTTTGAACCATTGAGTCTGAATCTGATGACATCTCCTCTCTCCTGTTCCTTCTGTGCTTCTTGTTTCTCCTGTATCTCTTTGGATCTGAAACCACCTCTCCTTCATTTTCTGCTCTATGATGCCCTTCATCTCTGTTCTACTGGAACTAATAAATAGATACAATTAAAGACTTTTTGTGACTTCCTTTGCAGTCCATTTTATTTCCTCTAACTCCATAATGTGCAGGTTCCCATAAAGGGTGACCATGAGCCATTGTACTGACTCCACAGTGTTTGCTGGATCTCTATCAGAGTATCTGCTCTGCTGTCTGAATGACTGCTGCAAACTGACTGATGATGAACTGGAATCTGTCACGTTACTGATCTTAATGGTCTTAATGGTCTTGTGTCCACTGAGCAGCTGGAAGCACCCAGACCATTTCTCCTGTAACCATCACTGATCCTTTTCCTACTTTGACCTGAAACTCTGGAACAGTGAATGCTGTCCTGGTTTGGTTGGCTGTGTTATCTGATGCATCTGTATAGAGTTGAACATGATTAAAATACTGATCAGTGTATGTCTGTACTATACGGGAGTTTAAAATAAAAACACTGTCCTTGCTCTTCTTTTCAATTAAAGTGAAACCTACTGCAGCATCAGGAAGGATCCATGGTGGAATTACAGATAATGGTGCTGTTTGATGATGTTGACCTGATCCAGATTAAGTTCAGCTGCTCTCTGATACACATCCCACCCAAAGCTCAATATTTGTCTCACTTGTTCCTAGCAAGGTTTAAGGACATCCTGTGTTGGATTATCATTTCCCTTCAGTGTCAGCTGCTCACTTCTGATTCCACTGGCCTTTCTCTCATTTCTACTTGTAATGCTGCTGTTGGAGTTCTTTTTAACTGCATCTGTGCAGGGTCTTAAAGCCTGATTCTGCATACTGATTAATTTGTGGACATTTGTATCTGCTGCTGAACTACATGCTACACACCTGTAATCTAAAACTGCCCTGATTACCCCAGTGTGTGGCTTTCAAAAAAGTAATTTCCAAATGAACATTATATGTCATATTTAACACTTTCTTCCATTTGTCTACTATTTTTTGAACGTGTATACCCTTTCATCAAACCATAACCCATAAAACTTAAGATGCTTTACTTTACAACTCTTGTTCATTTAATCTGAGCTTGGTTTCCTCACTAACTTATAACTTATCATTCTGGAGGTTGCAAAAAAAAAAAAAAAAAAGCAGGTACTGGTAGCTTTGGCACTGTGTGCAGGTGCCAAGTCCTGTTGGAAAATGAAACCTGCATCTCCATAAAGTAGGTCAGCAGCAGGAAGCATGAAGTGCTCTAAAACTTCCTGGTAGACGGCTGCGTTGACCTTGGACCTCAGAAAACAGAGTGGACCAACACCAGCAGATGACATGGCACCCCAAACCATCACTGACTGTGGAAACTTTACACTGGACCTCAAGCAACGTGGATTCTGTGCCTCTCCTCTCTTCCTCCAGACTCTGGGACCTTGATTTCCAAAGGAAATGCAACATTGACTTTGATCAGAGAACATAACTTTGGCCTACAGAACTAGACCGAGAGACCATTTAAAGGCCTTTGCAGGTGTTTGGAGTTCATTAGCTGATTGGAGTGATGCACCAGGTGTCTTCAATATTGAACTTTTTCACAATATTCTATTTTTCTGAGATACTGAATTTGGGGTTTTCATTAGTTGTCAGTTATAATCAGCAAAATTAAAAGAAACAAACATTTAATATATATCAGTCTGTGTGTAATGAATGTTTATAATATACAAGTTTCACTTTTTTGAATGGAATTACTGAAATAAATCAACTTTTTCATGATATTCTAATTTTATGACCAGCACCTGGACTTTAGCACTAACTGAAACAGGGCAAACCCAGAAAATCAAGTCAGTGTCACAGTCAACAGCAACAGTCAAAGATATCAGATGTTGTTTTGGCTGCTAACAAAGAATGTGTCAGTTTCTGTTTATGTTGGTATATGGGGGTGGTGGGGTAGTGAAAAATGGGCACCTCTCTAAGGTGTTTATGTGTATTTGTGTGTTCATCTGACTTCACTTTCTTAAAATCATCTTTGTCTGTCTCTCTGGTTGTCCTCTGTGGCAAACATCATATGATGATTTATGACTTATCACTACATTTGTTTTTCCTACTCTGCTTAGAATTTCCTCTTCTCATAACTTAAATTGCTGAAGTAATGAGAAACTGTCAGTTTGACATGGGAAGGTTCCAGTTTCGTTCAGACTGGTTCAACAAGCTGGATTAATAGGGCGGGTGTAGGCATGAGCGCTGAAGGTTGTCTACTATCATCACATGTCTCTGACCTGCTTCTTCTAGTTCTCTGACTGTCATATGGTGTTTATGAACTTTGGAAATCAATCAGCCAAGATGTGTTTTACTGGAGGATCAAATACTTCTTTTATTCAAGGACATGCAAATCAATCAGTAACTTTCATGTAATGGCAGCATGGTGTCTATCACTGCTGCCTCACAGCAAGAAGGTCCTAGGTTTGATTCCACCTTGGTCGAAGTCTTTCTGTGCGGAGGTTGCATGTTCTCCCGTGTTTGTGAGGGTTTTCTCCAGGTACAGTGGTTTCCTCCCACAGTCCAACGACATGCAGTTACTGGGGTTAGGTTAACTGGTGATTCTAAATTGCCCGTGGGTGTAAATGGTTGTCTGTCTCTTTGTGTTGGCCCTGCGACAGGCTGGTGACCTGTACAGGGTGCACCCATGTCTCTCGCCCTGTGTCAGCTGGGTCCTGTGTAAGCCCCCGACCCCATGACCCTGAACAGGATAAGCGGAAGAGAATGAATGTATGGATGGCACATTCATGTAATGTGGTTTTTCTGGATTCTTGTGTATTTTCTCTCTCTCGCTCTCTCTCTCTCTCTCTCTCTCTCTCTCCATTAAAATGAAACAACACAAAAATGAGAGACTGTTCATTTCTTTATAAGTGAGCAAACTTACAAATTCAGCAGTGGATCAAATAATTTTTTACCCCACTATATTAGTGATCAGTGAATCAAAACACTGGTCAGCACTTTTTATAGTGACATTTAAGCTAGCCTGACCACCACAAATGGCCAAATGAAAAGTGGAAACAGGGTTTTTTTTCCAAATGGGGGGAGGCAAAGGACCTGCTGACATCGGAGGGAAACCGCGTGTCTCCTTTCCTCGCCTGCGATGTGCAGGAAAAAGAGCGGATTGATGGAACAGTTATGGGAGAAGATACAGAGGGAGACCTGCACAGGTGAGCTGACAGCGCATCAGTGCGTTGCACAGCAGGAAACGCTGCGCAGCAAAGTCCTGAAGCACCTGCTTCGAATGTTATCAGTCCATTAAATGCACGTTATCAACAGTTATCAGACCCATAGTTAAGGTCCAGGAGGGGTCCGTCTCCACTTCCTAGCTGGTCAAAAAGTTTGTTATCATTGTTATAATCGAGGAACACTGTTCCAGTGTGATGTGGACTAGAGTAGGAGTCTGGAGTGGAGACAGCCCCTCCTGGATCTTAACTATGGGTCTGAAAACTGTTGATAATGTGCATTTAGTGGACTGATAACATTTGAAGTGGGTGCAACTCAGAATTTGTCTTCAATTCTGGCCCATCCTATGATTGACTTTGACACCCCTGCACTAGACCAAATGTACTGTTACTATACTGATGTCACCTGTCAATCTGCTCACTGTGTTTGGACAGATAATGTTTAAACCTGCTGCTTATGGGAAAATGAGGATGTAAATCTGATCTGGTCTAAAGACATCTTTCTGTCTTTCTCTGAGACTGTCCTCTGAGACAGACATCACACACAGTGTTCATCGCTCTGGTTGTACCTTTTCTGTGGCCAGTAATGCCTCTGTGTAAAACTTACATTAGTGGCAGTTGTTTGCCAAGTCACGCAGGTAAACATGTCAGTTTGCAATGTGAAGGTCCCTTTGTTTTCAGTTTAAACTGGTTCAGGAAGCAGCCGTTAAAAACTGGATAGATCCCATTCCTGAGCTCTGAAGATGATTTTCAGTTTGATAAAAACAGGTTCTCTGGCAGTCATCCAGAATTCATGAAAAGATGTTCCATTTCTTTCCTCAGAGTGGTGAGTGTGGTCTTACAGGTGCTGGTCATAAAATTATAATATCATGAAAAAGTGGATTTATTTCAGTAATTCCGTTCAAAAGTTAAACTTGTATATTATAGTCATTCATTACACACAGACTGATATATTTCAAATATTTGTTTATTTTCATTTTGATGATTATAACTGAAAACTAATGAAAACCCCAAACTCAGTATCTCAGAAAATTAGAATATTACTTAATACCAATACAAAAAAAGGATTTTTAGAAATGTTGGCCAACTGAAAAGTATGAACATAAAAGTATGAGCATGTACAGCTCTCAGTACTTAGTTGGGGCTCCTTCTGCCTGGATTACTGCAGCAATGCGGCGTGGCATGGAGTGCATCAGTCTGTGGCACTGCTCAGGTGTTATGAGAGCCCAGGTTGCTCTGATAGTGGCCTTCAGCTCTTCTGAATTGTTGGGTCTGGCGTATCACATCTTCCTCTTCACAATAGCCCATAGATTTTCTGTGTGGTTAAGGTCAGGTCAGTTTCCTGGCCAATTAAGAACAGGGATACCATGGTCCTTAAAGCAGGTACTGGTAGCTTTGGCACTGTGTGCAGGTGCCAAGTCCTGTTGGAAAATGAAATCTGCATCTGCATAAAGTTGGTCAGCAGCAGGAAGCATGAAGACTTCACTTTATGGCCCAGCTCTATTTGTTGGGTAGGTCAAGTCTCATCATTAAGTGAATAAATGTGCTGCTTATAAACTGCTGATAAGAAACAAATCATGTTTAATTGAACAAGTAGCTTTAAGTTTAAGAATGTTCTTAAATTGCTGAAATATTTGTCCACACAGTCTTTCAGAGTGGTGAAACTCTCCAAATATTTACTTCTGAAACACTCAGCTTCTGTTGGACTCAAAACTCAAAATTAAAGGAACAGTGTGAGAGCATATCAGATCTCAATAGGAATTAAAATACTGCTGGATATCTGTATTGATATGGACTGGGTAATTTGTTAGGAACAAAAGGATTTCCATTCTTTTGGATTTAGGTCAGGTGAGTGACACTGACCACTGACCCTAGCCAAATGCAAAACAAATGGGAAACTGTCATTGACTTCCACCTGCAAAACCATTCCTGTTTGGAGGGGTTTTCTCATTGTTGCCCCTCTAGGGCACCTATTGTTAATTTCATGAACACCAAAGCAGCTTAAACTCATTAAAAAAAACCCTCTACTACTTACCTGACCAGATGAATATCCCAGAAGTTTAACTGACTTGATGCTAAACTAAAAGCTAGAAACAGATAGGAACAGACCTGGGGCCTATTCCGGGAAGGAGGTTCTCTAAGAATGGGGAAATGAAACCGAGGTTCACGCAGCTGATTCAGCTGCGTGAGGACGAGAGGAGTCAGAACGAGAACCTGTCAAGCAGGTAAAGTTTGCTACCAAGTTTGCTACTATCTCACACTCGAAGTTAACACTCATTGTGGAACAAAAAAAAGGTTTCCCTCATCTCAGGGTTAACAAATGCAAAGTTTTAACTAAACCTTCCTCCTGTAATGAAAGGCCAAAAGCCAGTTCCTGTTTTCTGTTGAAAGGACTGTAAAGGAGGAGAAGCTGGAGGAGGAGGGGCTAGAAGCAGACATAAAACAAAGCTGAGAGAAAACCCAGACTATTCAGCAGCGGAACATCAACAATGCTGCTTCACAGATAACTTGCAAGTGACATGCGACATTTGTAAGTACACTGGTCTGTTTGACTCATTGTTTCTTTCTGCATTTCTGTATTTTTTGTTTGTTTTTTCTACACTATATGAACAAAAATATTGGGCCACACTGCTTAATTTTCTGAATTCAGGTGTTTTCACTCCCATTGCCACAGTATAAAAACAGTAGTCTGCCTTTAAAAATTTTGTGAAAGAAGGGGCCATTCTAAATAGTTCACTTAATTTGATTGAGGTTCTGTCATATATGGTTAATGACCTTGTGGATGCACTGGGGATATACTGGGTGGATTAGTAATGTGTAAAAACATTTCTGGGTGTCAACCGGTACGTCGCTGTGCTTGTTGATGGTGTTTCATTGGCATATAAATGACCACCTAAAAACACTTTTCTTTTTTAAATTTAAGAAGCAGTGTCATTGTTGTAGTTTAAAATGCTCTTTATGTCATGTATTGTTGCAGCAAGCAAGGCAGAGGACCGCAATGCAGGTCTCGAGCAAAACTACACTAATTTCCAATTTTAAAATGGGACATTTTGGGCATTGCCATAGCAATGTCTTTGGGATTACAATATTTTGTCTATATTTTTTTTTGTACAGCGTTATGTGAAGAATGCTTGTACTAAATTTCATGCATTTCTGAGAAATTAAAGGGTAATTTTTTCCCCATTGAAATAAAATGGAGCATTTTTGTCACATACAAACATACAAAACATGACATGGGTGTGATTGACTTTTTTGATCAGGTTGAGATAGAGAATTTTTCAGCCCTGCACAAGCGTCATGCGCATTGAGGAGACACAACAAGACTTTAACAGGCCCAGCAGAACAGCTGAGAGGACCCTAGGATGGATGGTATTCAGGCACACTGACCTTGACAACAAACCTGCTCCATCAGTGGAAGATACTGTCTTTTTAAAGATAATGAATGCAAGTGTTCACAAAGATGACACCAGCCATTGGGTTGCACCATTACCATTCAAAGAACCATGTCAGCATTTGCCAGATAATAAAGATCAGGCATGCAACCACTTTAAGTTTAATGGAGAAGCTCCACTCACATTCCTGCTGTCAGTTCAGTTTCTTTCATACAGTACAACAATTAACAGAACTTATGGTATTATAGAGACACACCAAACATTTCATGAGACACATCAATACAGCAGGAACTGCTGTGTGCGCTGTCCTGATGTAAATCAAAGACTGTGTGTGTGTGCTTTTGTTCTCAGGTGTTCATCATGGAGCCAGATTTCACCATCATCCTCTTTGGTAGAAGTGGAGTGGGTAAAAGTGCTTCAGCAAACACCATTTTAGGAGATATAAAATTCAAGTCAAAGACTTCGTTTGGAGCGGTCACGACAGAAGTCGGACAGCAAACGGGAGAAGTGTTTGGGAAACGGATCACAGTGATAGACACTCCAGGAATTTTAAGATCACAGCAGGTGGTGAAAAACTACATGTCCCGTAACTTATTTCCGTGGGAAGATTGCTTTAGGTTCAACCCTCACCTTTGGAGAAGACGTTACCTTTTCCTGATAGTGCTGACTACTGATCGGTTCACTGAACATGAGGGTGAAGCTCTGGATGCAGCTATAGAGGTGATCAGGGAACACAATCTGGATATGGCTTTCCTGCTTTTCACAGGACACTTGAAGGATCAGTCGCTGGACAGCTTTGTACAGAACAATAAAAATGATGCATTTTTAAAACGTTTTAAAAAGTTTGGCAGCAGGTATCACATGTTCAATAATAACAGTGAAGACCGGGAACAAGTCAGAGAACTCCTAGTGAAAGCAAAAAAACTCCAACCAGGTAAGACCTGAGCTTAGTCACATCTCTAATCTGTTTATTCATAGTTTATGTGAACTCAGCAGCAGATCAACTGCCAATGTTCTGCACCATAAAATTTTCAAATTACAGACTTCAGCAGGCAGGGACTGTGACAGATAATGCTGTGTTCACATCTTTACAGAGCATTGTCTCTGAGTTGCAGGAAATTCCACTAAGATCAGACTGTCAGGAGCTTCTGGACAGTCTCAGGACAACCAGTCACTGTCAGCAGATCATCTGATGTGTCTTTCTGTCTCCTTTGTCTCCACAGATTCTTCTTGTACAGTGAAAACCTTGCCACAGACATCAATGGATGCTGAGGGAGCACAAGAACATTCTTCCAGTGAGTTTTTCGTTAACTGACACAGTAAGTTTCAGATGAGCAGCTGAAGATGAAGAGCAGCTGTCAGCACAGCTCCTCCTCTCCCTCAGCTTGTGAACTATGTGAAGCAGTGGAAGCTTCAGGTCATATGATCAGTGGTCAGTTAATGTGCGTGAGCAGCAGCTGCATCAGGGTCAGTTTGGACTGTGAAGAACTAAAGAAAGAGCCCACTGTTTCTTCTCAGGCTCTAAGCTGCTGCAGACAAACTACATGAAACACTTTGACGGAACTCATGTGTCTCTGATCTGTTTCTACAGATGGAGAGGAGACCAGGATTGTGCTGATTGGGAAAACAGGATCTGGGAAAAGTGCAACAGGAAACATCATCTTTGGCAAAAATGTTTTTCTGTCTGTAGCTTCTCTTTCCTCCGTGACATTACAGTGTGAGGTACAATCTGGACATATTTCTGGTAAAAGATTGACTGTCGTTGACACTCCAGGTCTGTTCCACACTCACAGTTCCATAGACGAGATTAGAGAGATTGCTAAATGCTTTTTCCTTGCTGCTCCTGGTCCTCATGCATTTTTGTTTGTGATGCGGGATGGCACCTTCACAAGAGAAGACAAGAAAGCAATGGAAATCTTTAAAAAGCTGTTTGGAGTAAATGCAGTAGATCACACTATAGTTGTGTTCACCTCTGATAAGCCAGTACCAACTGGATCAGCGAGTTCAGAGTCCACCTCTGGTATGCATGCTAAAGCCAACACTGATGTGGATGATACTCTCCAAAACTTCATCCATAACTGTGGTAAACGATCTCATGTTCTTTATCTTCCTAATGCGGATCGCAAAGGGCTGATGGAGAAGATTAATAATATGGTTGAGGCTAATCGATCACACTACACGAATGACTTGTTTGAAAAGTTTGATGAAGTCATAAAAGAAGAGATAGAAGACATTGAGAACATCTATGAGTAGAACAATGATGAAGATCATTTTTTTTCTGAATTTCATTGGGAACAATACAGAAATTATGATGTTTAGGACCAGTGGCACCAGCAATAGCCCCTGCTCTCTGGCCCCATATGAGAAATCCATTATCACTAATTTGGTGTGAAAATGAATCCTATTTTAAGGCTTGATATTCATATAAACACAGTGGTGGCTGTCAAAAATCAAGCCTCTTCTCTCCAGATAGATAGATAGATTTATTGATACTTTATTGATCCCACAAGAGAAATTATTGTCACAGCAGCACGGGAATAAAAAGCAATCTACAGTAACTAAACATCAAATTGAGTGTGCCAAAGATGACTTCAAAACTTTACATATAAAAACAAAAATAGATAAAATATTAAAACATAGGTAGAGAGGAGTTATGTTAAGGTTGACATTGTACAAGAGAGTAGTGCAAATTGCATTGATAAATAATGTGTAATATATACACTATGAATCAGAATATGTACACAAAGAATCCAGAAGACAGCAGCAAGAGGATTTAATACAAAAAAATTGTGTGTAGGATCATGGTGTGTCCACCTGTCACAGAAAGAAGAGTTATTATACAGTTTTATGCAGAATGGTAGGAATGATTTCCTGAAGCGCTCTTTATGGCAGTGAGGTTGAATCAGTCTGAGGGAGAAGGAGTTCTGCTGCCCCATTAGTGTGGAGAGGAGTGGGTGAGATGGGCTGTCCATGATGGAGAGCAGTTTGTAATCTTGAAACATAAATACAAGCTTTTATAATGTTTTGTCTTGATCGCTGCAATGCAATTTTTGTTTGGAATTAGCCTGGCCTCCATTGTTTGCCTACAGGTGGTGCAAAAAACTGCTGCTTGATCTTTTTATCTGGTGCAAGCAAGCGAGAGCACATCACTCCAATTTTAGCTTCCCTTTCACTGGCTTCTAGTTCATTTACAAATCCAAATGAAAAATATTTTATTTGTTTTTAAGTCTCTTAATGGTTGTGCCCTATTTTATCTTTCTGAACTGCTGCACCCATATGTCCCGTCTCATTCCCTCAGGTCAGCAGACCACAAGACGCAATGCAAACTAGGAAGTGATAGGGCTTTTGTAGTTATGACTCCAACATTGAGGAATGATTTGCCATTGCACGTAAGGCAGGCTCCTTCACTTGCTGTTGTCATTTAAAAACACACGTTTACTCCCTAGCTATTGACCCAGTGTGAGATTTTGTCTGTGATTTTAAGTTACTTTTTTTTATGTTTGTGGAATTGGTTTTCTTAATTTTTTTTAACTTCTGCATCTCTTTTGTGTTTCTGTATCTTTTACCCTCTGGCCTGTGTTTGTCTTTGATGTTATTGTACAGCAGTTTGGTCAGCCCTGATGTTGTTTTTAAAAGCGTTTTATAAATGAAGTGCCATGGTATGGTATGGTATTGGTCTGAATGTGAGATCATGTGAAAGCTGTTTAGTGACAGATGAATAAAAAACTTCCTGGTGTTGTTATGTTAGAGGATCACTGATCCTGTTTCTACTTTATGGACTTCATCTGTTCTCACATGTTCATACAAAGAAAGAAACTTGAACAAAACACAGAAGAACCAAAATCTTTCTGTAACAGTTGTTTTCATCCTCAAATCAAAAACAGGACCTCTGATTGGTTATAAACTTACTGATCTACTATGTTATTGAATCCAAGTTGTCTCTCATTTTTTGTCATCGTAATGGTCCTTCAATAAAGCTTTCTTTAAATGTTCAGTTGTACCAGAAATGTGTAAAGATTGCACAAAACCATGAGCATCCATATGAAATATATGAGGGGGTTACTCTAGAAAATATGGATCACTGTTGCCAACTCCTCAGTAAGGAAAGAAGCTATTGGCTGTCCCAAAAGTCGCTAGGAGTCGCTATATTACGTCATGACCTAATTTGCATGTAGTTGCAATCGAGGCTGTAATAGAGAGGAATAACATCTTTGGAGAGACAAAAAGTGAAGTAAAACAAACACCCTAAATATGTTTATATGGATATGGATCAAAAATAATATCACAATATTTTTTTACATTAATGGCAGTATACGAAATATATCTTTATATTTTTTCTTCCCAAATGGTATAAACAAAAAGCTACTTCTGAGTCAAAGCTACATGTCCCAAATGTCACGCAGACACTTTTATTGTAGATACGTATACTTGAGAAATTGCTCAAAAATAAAGCACTGGCATATTTAAATAATAATGCTCCTCAAATAAATTAATGCTTTTTTCCTTCATAACAAAAGACTCACAGCTGCGCTATTAAAATGTAAACAAAAAAGATACAGAGCAAAAATAGCAAAAGGATGACTTATTCTTTAAAAAGCCAGCCTGCAGCCAGTGACGTAGACTTCATCAAAGTACTTCCCCCCATGTGTACTCCTGTACATCTAGTATTCTGTGCAGATAACAAAAGATGTAAACAGACTGAATGAACAAACTTCCATCTGTCAGTCAGCAGGATTTCAGCCAGCTCAGTGAATCCATAGACATATATGCTGACGTATCACAGCAATGGGCCCACCCGCTCAGTGCGGCGTTGTATCCACTGGCTGCATCACGAGGACACAAACAGACCCACTCTCGCTATTGAGGTCACGTGACTTACGGTACAAACCAACAGACAGGTACTCTTAGGGGTCCGGGCGATGTCAAAGTGTACAAACAGACACAGTATGAAGGCTGCATGTACACAAAACACGGCGACAGCGGAGGATTTTAGGTTTCCAAATTTCTCCAAAAGTCGCTGACATCACCGGGAAAAGTCGCTAAATTTGTCGCTAATGGCTTTTTGGAAAAAAAGTCGCCGGTGGGTCTGAAAAGCCGCTAAATCTTGCAACAAAGTCGCTAAGTTGGCAACAGTGATATGAATCACATGAAGGGTCTAATGTGTAGTTACTGATATTCCCCAATTTATTTAAAATATACAATAAAAGTCAAAGTCGCACAAATCAGATTTTCAATTTTCTAGTGAGATGGCTTCTGCAGGTCACGATTGTTCATAACCTTAATTCCAGTAAAAATCATCTCCTAAGTCAGATCATACAAGTTGGATTTTTGCCTGTGTTAACATGTTCGTTTATTGTGAAGGAAGACACCTGAAACACTTTAATTAAAAAAGTAAGACATTTAATATATTAAAGAATCAGGAGATATAACACATGCGCATGTGGGACTCAGAGTTCAGGAAGAGGCAGGCCTGTGAGTGTGCTGTCTCTCTCCCTTCTGAGCCCATGTTCTTCTCTAACCATAACATTTTTATACTGCCACTATCTACAATGGATATAAAAAGTCTACACACCCCTGTTCAAATGCCAGGTTTTTGTGATGTAAAAAAATGGCAGAATGACAAATAATTTCACAACTTTTTCCATCTTTAACGTGACCTATAACCTGTACAATGCAATTGAAAAACAAACTGAAACCTTTAAAGGGGACAAATATAAAATTAAAAACCTGGTTGCTAAATACCTGAGGCCAGAATGTGAGCAGGTTGTGTTGTGAGTGTGTATTGTCCTTAATAATGTTGTGGGTCCTCCTGACGACCCCGGTGGTGTAAATGATCTGTAGTGATGTGAAGGCTGCTCCTGAGATGTACTGTGCAGTTAATATTGAATGCTGGAAAGCCTTCCTGTCCTAAGCAGTACGGCTTCTATTCCACACTGGAACTGAGGAAGTGATGACAACTGTACATCTGTAAAAGTTACCGAGGATTTTGGGTGACACGCTAAATTTCCTCAGCCATCTTAGGAAGTACACCTTGTCAGTGAAATTTAAAGGTTTTCCCCCTCTGTCTACATACCTCTGTCTCACCAGTGTATATTGGAGTGTGCCACTGCATTCTTCTCCTCCGATCAATAATCATCTCCTTGGTCTTATCTGCATTTAAGGAGAGATTATTTTCCTAAAACAGGCTACACTTCAGTGACTTGAAATAACAAATGTCCTAGCAGGCCACTTTTTCCTCCATCCTTCATTTCCTTCTTCATCCTAGCCGAGAGCTTCCTGCTACAACCACCTATGTTAGCATCAAAGCCTGTACATAGTGGATGTACGTAACCACCTTGATGTCACCTGTTGGTTACTGAGGTTCTGCTGTGAAACACTGAGCTGAGTGTAACCAACATTTAAATAGGGCTTTAATAAAAATTCCCTTCACCCTTTAGGAACACCAAAAGTGCTTTAAGTTCCATAGGTATACTTTATTTATGGTTGATTTATTATTGTAATCAGTAGCTGAAAAAAAGGAAAACGCAAGCATCGCTTTGACCAATGGGCTGCTGCCTAGTGGCGCATTGTCCCGCCCACCGCTTAAGTCACGGGGGGCAGGCCTTCCTCTTCCCTTCCGACTGCGACTCAGACGCTGTGCGTGCTGTGGAGAGAAACGCAGACGGAGATTTCTCGGGAAAAAGAGCACAAACGCGATATATAGTAAGTAGTTAGCAAAAGTTGCCAATGCTAAGCGTGAGTTTGTGCATGTAAACTGCTGGAGCGACGCGTTGAGCTCACGAATGTTGACTGGTTCGGTTCTCTGTGTTTCTAGTTGTAGAGAGTCGGAGGTGGCGCCATTTTGTCTTGCGCTGGCCTCTCGTGAAAATCGGTGAGCATTATTTTACCTGTTCCTGGTTTATTTCCAATTTTTAGTCAGTGTGGGTAAAGTGGGTTTAATATTTCTTGAAGAAGAGGTTTATAATAAGTTGTTTTTTATTAAGAATGTTAAGAATGTGATTGATATTGTAAATGTTTACACTACTGAAAGGAGCCTGGAAAAACTGTTAAAACCTATGTTAAGGTTGTTGCATTTTGCACTAATTAATTTTAAATTGTAAACATGGTTAATGTTACAAGGAGCTAACAGGCTGTGAAAGGTGGGTTAATGAAAACTCACTGTATTTTCTGACACTGTCCTTGACAGGTCAGGTTTTTTTTGTTTTTGGTTTTGTATTTGGAAACATTGGGATTCATCTGATCGTGATGGCGAGCCAACCCCTCAGACGAACCAGCTGACTTCTCCCCCTGCTGCACTACTCAGTGTGGTAAGCCAGCTGCAGCAAGAATCCTTTCCATACCATTTAGCCCTTGCTGTCCTCCTTCGCACACAAATACACGGACACCTTCTGGACTTTTGGACATTTTGTTTAAGGACTTCTATGGACTCATCACACTCCCACAGGCAGGAAGAGGACATGGTATGGACGGATTGGACCATCCCTCCAAATTAAGGTGTTGTTGTTGTAAAATGGGTGGAGCTAAGGCAATGTGGAATTGATTTTGTCACTGAAAAGGTTTTATTTTGAACTGAGACCTGAACTGTGAATTGTGAAATTAGCAGGGTGCACCCAGGAGAGTTTTTGAAATTTCTGATTGTAAGATAAGATTACCAGGTACCAAAGGGAAACTTTTATTTAAAATTTATTTTTGTTTTGTTACGATATATTTTCTTTAACAAATACACAAGCCGGCCTATTCAAACTACAACGTGCGTCCGAGTCTCATTCTGTCCATATCTCCTTCCTGTAGCCGAACCTTCTGGCCCAAATCTATTAAGCTTCCTTACCTTAAGTTTGGCAGGAAAATCCAAGGTAAGACTTCTTTAAGTAACTTTGGTGTGTTACATGAGCATTTACACTGCAACCATCATGGTGTTTTTAAGAATGGGGCATGCCAAGTCAGGGGCGGATCTGATTTAGACATAAAAAGAGGATACAGTAGGATATGTAAGTCATACTCAGTGTGTAACTAGCAATTGAGATGATAAACTTATCAGGAAAGTGTTCGCAGAGGTCACAGATGAAGGGAGCAGACTTCCATACAAGCAGACTTGTTATCGTAATTGAATGAGTTGCCTCTGCTGGCCATTACATTACAGTTAGAAGCCCAAACCATTTTTTATATCAAGCTTGAAATGTGTTTTGTTTTACTGCTGTAAAGCTGGGCTTTTAACATTGGAGCTTATGAAGACTGACTTGCTTTTGGAGCCAGCCTCAAGTGGCCCCTTGCAGAAGTGCAGCATTTGGCGTGTTTGTGCTGGCTTTATTTTTCATCTCAGGGGGTTGCCGCTTGGGGCAACCAGGAATGGATACAATGCAGTTTGTTAGGCCTCATGTGATCACATATACAGCAATAGGATTATTATTTGATTTGTCTAGTTCCTGAAATAGAACCTAAGGTCTATCATTTTACTAGAAATACTGTGATAATCAGATCTCATATTTCACAACCAAGCACCACCCGGATACCAGATAGTATGATAAATGAACCAGTAAGTTTCGAGGAATGAAGTCATCAGGGGAAGAGTCTCTAAATCTGGCAACTAAGTACTCAAGACAGCCGTGTCTTCATTAAAGACAGCAGACAGTGACCATATCCAGAAGCAGAATTTCATTTGAGGAAATCAGACAAATATAAAACATGAACACACACACACACACACACACAAATACACACACGTATATTTTTATATACATGAACGGCCTTTAGAGGAAAATGTAGATCGGCTTTGCTGAATAATCATGACAGATCATTCTCTCCTTGAACTCAAGATAAAACCTCTTTCCCAAGTATACAAAACATCCATTAATACCTGTGTGCCCCTGGTGGCAAATGGCAGGTTAGGAGAGAACACAACAGAATGCACAAACACACAGAGAGAGTCACACAATTGTGCATAAACTTAGTCTCATACATTTTGCACTACAGGTTCCTTTGAATCTCCAAACAGGTGAAAACTTGAATAAAAGGGGTGCATGGTAATCAAACACTACTCCTACTGCTAACCTAAATGGGTTGCTAATCACCTGGTGCATGTTAAATCACCTTAGAGTTGTTATTTTTAATCTTTTAAGACACTTGCAAAATTTACTCTAAGCTGATTACAGACAGTTCCAACAGATCTGCACAACCTGTCGATTGCTTTGTAGGTTGGTCACTAATGTCACAAGCAGCTGTGTGGCAGGCAGAACATGGACCCAGTATGCGGGACTTGGAAGACGGAATATAAACTCAAAACAGCTTTAATGCTGAAGTCTTTCAAAAACACAAAAATACAAAACAACAGCAGAGCTGGAGCCAGGAATTTGAAAACTAGGACTCGGGGGCAGAATAAGGGAACACACAACTGAGCGTGAAGCAGGAACCACGGGAAACACAGAGCAGAGGCGCACACAGCACTGATGGAGGACTAGACAAAGGGGAAGGGGAGAACTGAGGTTATGAGGACACACAAGATGGCAAGGAGAGAGGAAACACCTGGGAGGATAGCTGAAGCTAACTGAGAAAATGAGACAAATGAAGTAAAACATGGCACGAGACATTGAAACAAACAAACAAAACAAAAAACATGACCAAAATAAACCATGAATAGAACCAACAGAACAGGGAACTCAGAACTAACTCGGTGGGCAGAAATCCACAGGGATGCAGGAAATAAAATACTAACCAAACTGAAACCATGAACAGAAGATGTGAAACCAAAGCCTGAGAATATAATTATAAAGAAACAAACCAAGAAGCACTATAAGAAGAAAAATACAAAACTCAAAACAAATGACTCATAAGGAAACCAAAGATTCTGGGTCCAAGACCCAGAGACCATGACAATCTGATTATATAGTAGTATATATATATATATTTCTATATATGTATAGAATATGGTGGTATGTTAGCCATCTGCTCTGGTTTCAGTGCCAGTGGTTAGTACTGTTACCTCACAGCGAACAGGTTCCTGGTTCAAACCCTGGCTGGGCCCTTTCTGTGTAGGGTTTGTACTGTCTACCTGTACCTGTGTGGGTTCTGTTCTGGTACTCAGCTTCCTCCCACAGTCCAAAGACATGTTTGGATAACTAGTGATTCTAAGTTAGCCATGAATATGATGCAGGTAAAATGCTTGAATTGTATATTATAAATAATTGAATGCTCTCTCTCTTTCTATACACTGCTCAAAAAAAATGAAAGGAATACTTTTAAGTCAAAATTTAACATTAAGTCAGTTAAACATCTGGGATATTAATCTGGTCAGATAAGTTTCCAGGAGACAGGCAGTTACTCCAGGAGAGCTGGACAGGGCCGTAGAAGGTCCCCAACCCATCAGCTGGACCGGTATCTGCTCCTTTGTGCAGGAGGAACTGCCAGAGCTACAAACTGACCTCCAGCAGCCACTGGTGTGAATGTTTCTGACCAAACAATCAGAAACATACTTCATGAGGGTGGCCTGAGAGCCCATCATCCTGTATTGGGCCCTGTGCTCCCTGCCCAGCACCATGGAGCCCAATTTACATGTGCCATAAAATACCAGAATTGGCAGGTCCACCACTGGTGCCCTGCACTTTTCACAGGTGACAGCAGGTTCACCCTGAGCACATGTGACAGATGTGAAAGGGTCTGGACTCTCTTACTCATACTCAGTGCTGGTGAATAGGATGAGACTCCTCCATTCACCTTTGGCTGTGATTGTTGTAACATGACATCTGTGGAGTAATCATAACCAGCAGGCTCCCCTGTCACTATCCACCTGCAAGCAGACCTGACATCTGATACCATCTAATTACTAAGCTCTCATTTTACTGTCACAGCATACAGTATTTCTCAGACTAGGCCATAATGTTCAGTCTCTGCTCTTACATGC
Organism: Pterophyllum scalare; assembly: GCA_024447675.2. Taxonomy (NCBI): domain Eukaryota; kingdom Metazoa; phylum Chordata; class Actinopteri; order Cichliformes; family Cichlidae; genus Pterophyllum; species Pterophyllum scalare. Next base: position 17,498 of record JAMQGT020006065.1, on the reverse strand, counting down.
CCATCATCACAAACCTTTTACATGATGAATAAGTACAGGGACCCTGAAACAAACTCAACCCTCTGGCAATGCATTAATGAACAGAAGAAAAAAATAAATAGCAAAATCAGTTCTGTCTCCAGCGGCACTTAGCTTTTTTTTTTTTATTATTATTTTAAGCCAGTGTAAAATGCTAAAAGCTGTCCTTCACAATGACAGTCTACCTCCTCAGCAACACTCTATGATGCCAGCTGACACATGACCTCACAATATAACTGATTTTCCAACACAGCAGCTTCCCCTTCCTCGATACAAACAAGCTCACACTGACTGCTATCACGGCTTATGGGGTTATAAGAAGTGCTATTGTGTTTTCTTGCGATAATAGGACCTGCACTGGAAAACAAAGAATGCCATTTTTTATGCTAAACATATTTTACACTCCACTTGCTCTCTATTTGGTTCAGTGGTTCATATTTTGTAATATATTCAGCCTGCATCATGAAATAGAAGCCTCTGTTTCTCAGGTGATCAGAAATGCAAACTTTGATTCTGCCTTGTCATTTTCTATCCAGTGTAGTGGTTTAATAAATCTGGTTGAAATGACTACCTCTTTTTTTTTTATCAGTTTTTCCTGATTTTATTCCTTTGTATACAATTGGTGAGTTGGCAGTTCCCTTTGTTATGAAGCTTCTATTGCTCCAGGAGCTAAGGTAGAATAAACAAGTATACAATCAAACAATGAAATTTTGTTATGCACATTTAGTTGAAGCCAGGTTACGTAAGTGCAGAAAGAATACTTCAGAAGTAAGCTTTAGAATCATTTACTTGCACTTGGCTTGAACAAGTAAATGAATCAGGGCAACCACACACCTTTACAGGTCATATTACTGCCCAAATTAAGAGGTGGTCCTTCTGCGGCTCAGATGTCTAAGCTTCACGTTTCTACAGATGCCAGTAAACATTGATCAGATGCCAGAGGAAATATTTGATGCCACCAATATAGCCCACAATGTTACAGAGCAGAATCCCTAGGCTTGACTTTCTGGGGCCTTTCCAATAAAAAGAGACCTTAATAAACTTTCATACAGGAACAAAATAACTGTCTTAGACTAATTAGAAAAACAGAATTTGACTTCACACATCTCTGGAAATTCATGTGAGTTCTGGAAACTCTTCAAAGCTTTTAAAAAGCAATCCCATTGCATCACACCCTTAAAAATATATTTTGAAAATCAACACATGACTTGTAATTCAAATATCTGTGAGCCCTTTCATTATAATTTCATTAGTATCTCTAATTCTATATGTTCCCTACCTAAACTTTCCAAACTTAGCAATATAGCAAATTCTCTTTTTCTCTGAGGATTTAGATCATAACCCAGTGCAGCTGCAGTGTGTGTACTCAAGCCCTTGATATCATCAGTATTGTGCATTTAAATGTTTTTTTTTATTTTTTTTTTTTTTTTACAGAACTCAGACAGCAGGTTTTAGGGTTAGTCTCCTTGCCACTTGTTCCACAGGGATCCATTCTTGGACATCTTTTCATCTTTTCAGTAGATGCACACTCTACCAGCCAAAAGTGTAATGTACATTTTTAGGCAGGTGAGACAACTATGACACTCTCTCCTCCCTTGATGTGGCCTTGTGATAATTTCAAAATTCTTATATCAAACATAAATGTGCTATTAAATTCTGATAAAAACAAAGTGCTGGGTATTTGCAAGAAAATCTAAAATTATATTTTATGTAATGTTTGAAATGAGTTGAGAAGGTAGCTCATTTCACAAATACCAACATTATCTTCCATCTCTCAACTAATAGTTGGGCTAGTTTACAAGGGGAAACTTTGCTAATGATAATATGACCTATAACAGCAGAAAAATGGATGGATGGGTTTTAATAAAGGAACGCTACTCTACTCTTTTCCATCCAAAGTTCTTGGGCTGACAGCCTCATGCAATCTAAAGCTTCATCAAAACAAATGTCAACACATGTTGTGACAAACTGTCAGCTCTCCATCTCAAAGATAAATTTGCTCATCAGTGTCCAAAATCTTGAGAAATTGTGGACAGAAAGTCAAACAAGATGAAACAGTTATGTTGCAACTATCTTGTGAATTTCTATTGTTCATATTTTCCAAAAAGTTCCAACTTTTCTTTGCCAACAATGGTTCTACCTGTTATATTGCTAAATAAAAATGGATCTGGGTAGTTACAAGAGAAAAACTTCTTGATGTTCCTCAAGCACCTTAAGACTCTCACAAGTTTTCATTGGAGTCAAAAGTACTGTGAGTTTTGGACAATCATTTGTCTCACATTTACATGGACGACATTGATTTATTTTATTAAAACAAGTCCCAGTGCCGATTTATGATCTGCTGAACATTGCCCTCTGGTGGCACTGCTTTCAAACATTCAGCCAAGGTTTGTGGCTATGCAATGCTCATAAAAATTTAAGGAACTTTGAAAACACATCTGATAACAAGGGAGAAAAAAACATTTGCCGGATAGGTATACTGATATGGACTGGGTAATGTGTTAGGAATGAAACGAAGCCTCATTGTTTGATGGACATGAAAATTCTGGACCTACAGAGGGCTGAATTCAAAGACACCCTGAAAATCAAAGTGAAAACATAATGTTTCAGGCTAGTCCATTTTGCTGAAATTTCATTGCAGCCACTCAAAATGGTTTGTATGGCCCTTATGTGCTTGTATGTATGCCTGATAAAATCAGTGATGCACCTAATAAGACGACAGATTGTGCCCAGAGGGATGTCCTCCCAGATGTGGACCAAGGCATCAATGATCTCCTGGACAGTCTAATGACTCTTTTCCACTAGTACCTAGATGGTTCACCTCGACTTGACTCTACTCTACTTGGTTTCATTTGTTTTCCATTACCATTGCTGAGGCGGTACTGAATGAAAGTCTTGTAGGAACACCCTCCAGGAACTGCCTGGAGGATAAAGGACCATTCCTACCATTTCTGTTTAGTGCACCTGATGTTAATTTCAATTATACAAAGCAGCTGAAACTGATTACCAACCCCCTCTGCTACTTAACTGACCAGATCAATATCCCAGATGTTTTATTGACTTGATGCTATACTCTGATTAAAATGTGTTACTTTATTTATCTATTAATTTATTTTTTTTGAGCAGTGTAGATGCTTTGCACCAATGCTACTCACAGACAACTGCCACCAGTATACACTGGTTGGATGTTCTTACTACTGTGTCTGCCGCAAACGTAGCTGTATGTATTATAGATTTAACACAACAAAGGAAATGTTGACATCCTTTATGCCACACGCAGCACCCACCCATCACGTCATGTTTGGTACCTGAGTGTGAGACACTTTTTAATAATAATAAGAGTACAACTATTAACATTGTTTGTACCTACAGAAGATAAAATATTTTAATCAGACTCTCCTTTATTTTTATTTATTTTATTTTAACCAAGAACCAGTACCATGCATACATATCTGACATTTGTACTGTAACAAGCCAAAGGAAAAACTGTTTAAATTTATATTAATCTGCTTCATGAAAATTCTATTGAAAATAATTGCCAATATAACTATAAGAATTAAATAAACCTATTATATGTTGTATAATTTACCATCGGACGGAATAGGAAATGTATATTTTTCTACGTCTTTTCATAGGAATATTTCCACTTGACCAAGCATTTCAAATGATTTTCCACCTCATTTAACATACCCTATATACATATTGACAGCAACATATGTTGAAGAAATAAAAAGATAAAAGGTGTCAGGTGGGTTGCAAGAGAGGTGTCATATCAACCTGTAGAAATCTTGGCAAGTACACTGTACATGTACATATTTGACTGGGTGGATTTGTGTGTTTAATTTAAGGTGTGGATATGTTGCCGCTAAATGATTCATTAGCACCGTGACAATCCGGGAAATTGGTATGATTGTGGGAGAGTAGGGGATTTGAAACAGTGAACAGTAAGCCAAAATGCTGAGTGATGAAAACAAACAGATTTGTAATATAATGTTTAAAATGGTTAGAAGAGTACCATTAAATTCATCCAGTGACATTTGGGTGTAAAATGGCATCCTGTTTTCCACTTTAACAAACACGGAGCTATCAAAGTGTAATCTGCAAGAAATGTTTGAAGAAATAAATCGTGAATTAAATTTTAAGAGATTTCTGGGGAGCTTAGGAAATGAGTTACAGAACTATCTCTGGAGAGTTTGGACTCTTCAGTGAACCACAGTCAAATTATAAGAAAAATCAGGCAACATTTAGAACCTTTGGCACGCTTCCGCTGCAAAACTCTGCTTTCAGTTTGCACACGCAATGTCCACGTCTCACAACATAATTGTCAAGGATGAGGTGCTGAGGACTCAAAACAGAAGCAGAGGGATCGGTTTAGTGCACGGTTTTATTTACAGTGACGACGGGTAGTAGGGCAGGCAAGCTTGGGCAATGGAGGGAGAAAAGGGGACTCCGGGGATGAAAGGGATGACCAGGGCTCTGGGGGGAGACGTGAAGAGCGGGCCGTTTGGTGGGCGTTGGGAGGAGACGGGGCTACGGGATCCAGGAGGATTTCCACTCAACCAGGGAGGAATCTGCACACAAAGGAAACACAGGTAAGTCACTACTGCAGCACAGGAGAGACTCAGGAGATGGTGGCCGAAACTAACTGGTTCACAGTCAACAATCCAGCAACGGGTGGAAGCCAGCTGCCCGCTTAAGAAGAGCCGGAAGACGAGCTGATCAGGAACAGGTGAGAACACCTGACTGACAGCCGGTCCAGGAGGGAGGAGACATGAACCAAAACAGCTCCAGAATGACACACCCACCAACATGCACCCACGCACACACCAGGGAGAGGAACAGGAAAAAAGGAAGCAATCACATCATCACAGCCAAGGACCATGACAATAATAACCTGAACATAAGGCTTAGGAAAATTTTTCAAGTGAAGGCAGACAAAAAAATCAGTCTGGCTACTGATGGAAATGAAAAGTGCATTATTTTAGCATGTACTTGATATCCAAGTCAGCTCTTAAGAGAGAAGACAATCCACTTGAATGAATGGGTCCTTATTATAGCACTTTAGACTATTCAGCAAAGTCCCTCAGTTTCTGCCTTTTATGGTACTTTGAAGCCATTTTAAACCATGAAGTCCTTTAAACTGAGAAACTGTGGAAAGTCTATTCCCATCCAGCACCACTAACAATACTTCACCCTTTCTTTCTTTTTTTTAATTTAACCATTACACAAGAGTTATTGTTTTGCTTGCATACTTTCCTCATGTCACTTTTTCCCAGTCCTACAAAAACAAATGCTATTCTAAATGGCGGTGGGAATTGAACCCATGTCTCCCAGAATCTCAAACTGGCATCTTAGACCACAGAGCCACTTTACCTTTGCTCATTTAAATGGTCTCTCTAAAGAAAGCATATCAGTCCACTGTCACCTTTGTAAAATGCTGTCTTACAGAGGCATGGTTATTAGTTCTAATTTGATTAAGGTAGGCCAACTTTTATTCCCCCACAGTGCCTTGTGTATGCCTTTGTTTTATATAACTTGTGTTTACTTCATGGGACTTTGGGCTAATCTAATCTTTTTTGTTGTTGTTTTTCAAGCTTATTTATTGATCATATTTATGAATTTGTATTCCACATCTATTGGAACTCTGGTGTGCTTTTCCTTTTGTTGCTGTGTATTGCATTATTTATCTATTGTTGTGTGTACTACAAACAGTCCCATAGAAATTGGCTCAAGTGGGATGAATGAAGTTGCTCATATTGTACCAGTTATTCAAAGACACTGAAAAAAGCGTTTTAGCATTTGATGTCAAAAAGTGTTTATCCATTTATACAGCCTCCTCCTCCAGCAGCTGCAACAGCCTTCTTTTCTTCTGTCTGGGCCACCACCAGAGATGTAAAAGGAACTAAAGGACAACTGCTTTCACAGGCACAGGCCATCCACCGCTGCCTTGTTTTCTCTAATGCATATGTTACTGGCTACATACAGTATGTTATTAGGCCTAATAACTGTAAAATGATATTTGCAACAATATCAGTACACTAGTTACTCATTTCCAGGCCTGTTTGGCAGTAGGTTGTGACTTTTCTAACAAGTGGTTCATTTCTGCCCTTGGTTTTACACTGAGTGGCACTTTAGCCATCTCTGTAACAGATGACATCTGTACTCCTGATAAACATTTATGTAATGTGTAACTCACAGGCCAAACATTTTTCAAATGCTGCCACATATGGAAGTGCATTTACACATCACACCCCTTCATAAAAGATTTCTTTGACACACCTGCGTTTTTGCCACCATAGCCTCCCTCATAAACTTCCCCACTCTTTGAGGTTCATCTGTAGGAAGTGCAATATCCTGCACCGGTGGCCGGGCAATATCAATGTTTTTTTTCTTTCTTTTTCAATTCAGTTCTTTTCAATTTTATTTATAAAATCACAAAAGCAGCCACCATAGCAACACCTTAAATCACCTCAAGCCTCTTTATAGCCGCCTTTATATTGTAAATAATACAATACAATACAATAATACAGAGAAAACACCAGCAATCAGACAATCCTCAATGTCCAAGCACTTGTCAACAGTGGGAAGGAAAAACTCCCTTTTAACAGGAAGAAACCTCTGGCTGACCCAGGCTCAGGGAGGGGCAGCCGTCTGCTGCGAGTGTTTGGGGGACCAGTTCGGGTGTTAAATGCCATGGTAGTGTGAAGGTTCTGAAGCACGTTGCAGACCTGCTTCTACATGTTGTAGCTGCCTACTGTCACCCGTGTTTAAAAACATCATGAGAAAATTCCTTCGCAGCATTTTTTCCAATCCTTCACAAATGCATGGTTCTAAAATGCAGTGTCATATTCGAAGCAATACCTCACGAGAGACTGGAGCATTAATCCAGTGCTTTAGACCACTTGGCCACACCTTTGCATTTGCTGCTGACATCTCTGCAGTCAATGAAGCAACAAAGAAGGTCAACTGACAAGCTGTAGCTGTGATTACATAATTCACTAGTTTATAGAATGTTTTAAAACCTCAAGCCTTAGAACAGTATTCTGAATGGTGTCATCTTCCATATGTCTTTTTTGATGGGATGGATGCTACTTTCATTGGAGTTATACCCTGAACCCATTCTTTTGTGCCAAACTGTAAAAACATTTATTTCTGCTGTAAAGCTGGGCGTTTTCACACTAAAGTCAATGGGAAATGATTCAATATTGAAGCCATCTTCAAACAACCTTCTGAGGAACTACAGTATAGACCAAGACCTGAACCTCTGCATATGAGGCTAGTGTTTGTTGACGTTTTGCAGAAACATGACCACGAACCATGTGACATTAACTTGTCCACCATTTGGGCATAAAGCTAGGATCAAGTAAATAAGGCCCCAGTCTCACAGACTTAGAATCATGCCCATGACCATCTGGCAACAACCCATTGTGAAAGAAAAATTAGTAATCCCTGACTAGTTGTGAGTGGTTGCTAAGTAGTGTCTGTAGATAAGTATGTTTCTTTTATTCAAAACTATGACCACAGCAATATGCTAGTGACCAAAACAATCACAAGGAGGTTTTTGCCAACTGGTTGGGGAATATATGTCAGCAGGTGGTTGCCAGGGGGTTATTGACTGGTCTGTAACAACTGGGAATTTAGCAATCACTTTCCCAGCAACTGCCATCAACTTCCAGTAACCAGTAACCAGTCATTACCAGTCATAATTGTCAAGTTTTACTACTGCTGGGCAAGTAAATAGTGAGAATTTGCACACAATAATGAAAAACGAAATTTAACTGTGGCAATCAGATAGCAACCAAAGCAATCACCAGGAGGTTTTTGGTGTTGCACCTTCTTTGCAATGATTTCATCCAGTGACAGCTAGAAACCCCCAGGGATCACTGCCAACTAGTCAAGTAATAGCAACTCTTGAGAAATGTGCACATGATAAATCTCAGTAGCTGGCTCTCTCAACACCCAACTTTTGCATAAAGTGGCTATGACCTGATTCAGGTGCCAGTTAAACTGGCTATGTCAAATCGAGAAATTAGCTATAGGACAAAACCCTTCTTTGTGCCAGGCTGTAAAGGCTCAACTTTACAGTTGCTCTACATTATAACATTTGGAGTCTGTGGAGTTTAACTTGGTATTGGAACCAGCCTCAAGTGGCCTATTGAGGAACTGCAGTTTTCTGACAATGGCCTGAAGCCTAGTCAAGTTGAAGAAGCTTTTATGAGGGTAGTTGTATTCTTAATGCCATTTTTTCATTAGACTCCGCCGCATGTTTACAAGATCACTGTACATAAACTGCAGTATGGATTGTCAGTCCGATATCACTTTAAAAATTGTGTGAGTTCCATCCGCCTCATCCATTCATTCTCTTCCACTTACCTTTTTCAGGGTCACTGGGGGGGTGCAGAGTGGGGGGGGTGGAGCCTATCCCAGCTGTCATAGGGCATGAGGCAGGGTACACCTTGTACACAGAGAGACAGACAACCATTCACACTCACATTCACACTTATGGGCAATGTAGAGTCACCATTAGAAAGAAGCTGAACTTTGATTGGGAAGAAGTCATCTTGCAGAACGATCTGAGCCATTTTGAAAGACTTTGTAGTTGGTTCTGTTACAGTTTTAGTATTGGCTGCACTGATGTACATTTTCAGAGGGCAATATATGGAGGACATGCTCAGCCACCTCCATATTTTATAGCCACTGATGATTACATAAGTCAAGAGGGAAGAATGTGGAACCAGTGACTTCTATGTAGTCTTCCCTACAAGCTGGAATATCCTTGAATAGAGATTTAACGTTGATAGAGCATTTCCCAGCTCCCAGTCTGTAGATGTACACCCTGTTCTGAAGGAGTTGTGTAGTATTTGCAAATTACAGCTTGCAAAATGTAAAAATTTTTGCCTGTTTGTTTTTCAGTGCTAGGCTAGTGAGTAGGTCTTCCCGGTCACATTTGGGCCACCATCGACAGCTGAAAGCACACACGTTTTCAATCTTCTAATAGATTTGTTCTTTTGTTACGACCCAGTTTCAGTGCCTCAAGTTTACTTGGTTATCATTCCAAAATCTCATATGCATCTGAAGCTGACATTTCTTCATTTTCCTATTCAGGCTTTCATCAGAAGAACTACATATCCAGACTTCTTTGTGGTTTTGGACTTCACTAGGGATATGAAATGGGGAGCAATCCCAGATGTGGTGTGTTATGCCATGTTTTTCTCCCCACCAGTAATATTGCTTTGCCATATCACTGTCAGGGAACATGGTTCTAAAAAATGTCCCGTACATTCTCACATGAGCTATAGAAATCGTGGCTGGTTACAACTTTTGTTGCACAGGATAATCCTGCTTTTAGTGTTGGATTAGAACTAACGAATTATTTAATGGCGCTTGCGGTTTTGGTAGTCTGATGTGGATTAGAGGGACATGTAGATGGTAGAGGGGCAACTCCTATTGCTACTCCACTGACTGTTATTTTACAAAACACAATATGTTTACTGCCATCATAAAAATCAGTAAGATGTAAAAAGAAAAAAAATGCTATTTGTCAATTAACTATGTTGGTGTATGTGTCATGGTCCTGGGTCATGTGCCCAGGGTTTTGTGTTTAGTTCTTTTAGGTTCTGTTTTCATTGAGTTCTCCGTTATGCTTCTAGTTTGTTTTTGATTTAGTTTATTCTTCTTAGGTTGCTGACTTGTTGTTAGTTATAGTTTACATTTTGATTTCCTGTTTCCCTTTGTCTTCTCTCCACGTCTCTGTGCTCCAGTGTCTGTTCATCCCTCTGTGTCTAGATTCCTTGCCTCATGTGTTGTACCACGTCTGCGTTGTGTTATTTTTGTTCACTTCCTGTTTTATTTTTATTCTGTCTTGTGTGTTTGTGTTTAGTTTAGCTTCCCCTTGTCTCCTCTGTGTAATTACATTCAGTTGTGCCCCTCACCTGTTGCCTGTTCCCTCATTATCCCTTTTGTATATATATTGTCTGTATCTAGTTCTGTTCCTTGTCACATCGTTGTATCCCTATAGTGATGTGTTGTTTGCAAAAGAAGAGCCGATGTTTGGTAGTGAATCAGAAGAGCCGACTCCCATTGAATGAGAGCCGGCTCGGAGCCCCAATTTCTCATTAGCTCTACTCACAAACCTGAGGACAGGGTTAGAACTGATGGGCACACCATGCAGCCAATCACACAGGGGGACATACAGTAGGATTATACCATTACGTTAAAGCAGAGGGGGATACAGACCAGGTACAGACAGCAAGACCCCGGGAGACAGCGGTGCAGAAACACATAAATATGAGTGATATCCATAACAGAAGCAGCATTTAGCTGTAATTTAAGGACACTGGAAATAGCAGAGCAGAGTGCCATCATTGCAAATTGCAAATTACAGTGGGAGCAGGTTCCACCACTAACCTGCACCGACATACAGGTGCTGGTCATTAAATTAGAATATCATGAAAAAGTTAATTTATTTCAGTAATTCCATTCAAAAAGTGAAACTTGTATATTATATTCATTCATTACACACAGACTGATATGTTTCATGTTTCTTTTAATTTTGATGATTATAACTGACAACTAATGATTGTAGGTTTTCAAATCATCTTGGCTTATGCTATGGCATTCTCTGCAGTTGATAATAATAATATTTCCTGAATAAGTACCTCACTTTCTGCCTTTTGGGGCAGTTTGTTCTATTCACAGGTTTTTAGCTTTTTATGTCACAATTGTTTATGTGTTTTTCAACTAGACTATCCAAGGATGGACTGGTACTACCTTCCACTTTGAAATTTTTCAACACAAATAAAGACACATAGCCTTTAAAAATAGCAATAAAGCTTCCCATTGGCTTGACACATAAACACAGACAATCCCACACACTCAGAGGCAGGTAACAGAGAGCAGGTGGAGGCAGATGTCCGTGACAAGGTGATGTATGAGTTTTTGTGTGACACAAAACGACATGTGGTCTAAACCACAGCTGATGATAAATGACCCAGTGAGTGTCTGTACAGTATAAATGTATATGCGTCTTAAATGACTAAGACACAGGCAGATCCATCTAACCTGTATGAGACATACAGTGGATATAAAATGTCTACACACCCCTGTTCAAATGCCAGGTTTTTGTGATGTAAAAAAATGACAGCAAGACAAATAATTTCACAACTTTTTCCACCTTTAATGTGACCTATAACCTGTACAATGCAATTGAAAAACAAACAGAAATCTTTCAGGGAGATGAAGTAAAAATAAACTAATGAGATAATGTGGTTGCATAAGTGTGCACACCCTTTTATAACTGGGAGTTTAACCAGTTACATTCAAACTCATGTTAAATTGGAGTCAGCACACACCTGTCACCAATTAAAGTGCCTCTGATCAACCCCAAATAAAGTTCAGCTGTTCTAGCAGGCTTTTCCTGACATTTTTGTAGCCACATCTTCCAGCACAAGCCATGGTCCGCAGAGAGCTGCCAGAGCATCAGAGGGATCTCATTGTTCAAAGATATCAGTCAGGTGAAGACTACAAAAGAATTTCCAAGGCATTAAATATACCATGGACCACAGTGAAGACTGTCATCATCAAGTGGAGAAAACATGACGCAACAGTGACATTACCAAGAACACGACGTCCGTCCAAAATTGATGATAAGACGAGAAGAAAACTGGTCAGGGAGGCTGCCAAGAGGCCGACAGCAACACTGAAGGAGCTGCAGGAATTTCTGGCAAGTACTGGCTGTGCAGTACATGTGACAACAATCTCCCGTCTTCTTCATATGTCTGGGCTAAGGGGTAGGGTGGCAAGATGGAAGCCTTATCTTTCAAAGAAAAACATCCAAGCCCAGCTTAATTTTGCAAAAAGACATCCGAAATCCCCCAAACGCATTTGGGAAAATGTGTTATGGTCTGATGAAACCAAGGTTGAACTTTTTGGACATAATTCCAAAAGGTATATTTGGTGCAAAAACAACACTGCTCATCACCAAAGGAACACCATACCTACAGTGAAGCATGGTGGTGGCAGCATCATGCTTTGGGGCTGTTTTTCTTCAGCTGGAACTGGGGCCTTAGTCAGGGTGGAGGGAATTATGAACAGTTCCAAATACCAGTCAGTGTTGGCACAAAGCCTTCGGCCTTCTGTTAGAAAGCTGAAGATGAAGAGAAACTTCATCTTTCAGCACCACAATGACCCAAAGCACACATCTAAATCAACAAAGGAATGGCTTCACTGGAATAAGATTAAGGCTTTGAAAGGGCCTGGCCAGAGTCCAGACCTGAATCCCATCAAACATCTGTGGAGTGATCTGAAGAGGGCTGTGCACAGGAGATGTCATCGCAATCTGTCAGATTTAAAGCAGTTTTGCAAAGAAGAGTGGGCAAATATTGCCACATCAAGATATGCCACACTGATAGGCTCCTACCCAAAAAGACTGAGTGCTGTAATAAAAGCCAGAGATGCTGCAACAAAGTATTAGTTTAAGGGTGTGCATATTTATGCAACCAGGTTATTTAAGTTTTTTATTTTATATATGTCCCCTTTAAAGGTTTCAGTTTGTTTTTCAATTGCATTGTACGGGATATAGGTCACATTAAAGATGGAAAAAGTTGTGAAATTATTTGTCTTGCTGTCATTTTTTTACATCACGAAAACCTGGCATTTGAACAGGGGTGTGTAGACTTTTTATATCCACTGTAGATGAGAATTCCATTGGATTGAAAATGGTGGAGCTTGAATGGTCCTCCCTTTATGATATTTGCCAATTGGATGTGTAGAAGTGAGTCAGTTGAATCATCAGCTAACAACTCCTGGAAATCTAGCAACTTATTTTGTTGGGCACAACACAGAGCTAACATTTAACGTGAATACTGGAATTTTCTATAATGTGTTGTTAAAACATTTTTTTGTTGCCAGAAACATGTTCCTCATCAGAAATTGCTATGTTGCAATTTGTTACCATATTTAAGGTTCAGTTTTGCTTGCTCAAATGGTTAAAGTCTAACACTGATTATTTGGCCAACAACTCCTAATGTTCTGGAGCTAAAAATAAATATTGAAACTGTTCTCAATATATAACAATCTAGTTTCTTAAAATTGCCCAAGACATTTCAGATTAGAAGTCTTGAGTACACCAAAATAATAGTTAAATGGTTAGGCTACATGTCTTTCCATTTACGTAGAGCTGAATTTTTGTTTTTGCATTACAAAGAAAAACTGTAAATCTTATTTGAAACCTTACCAAAATTAAGCTTATGTGATTTTATTGTTTTGTTTTGTTTTGTTTTTGTGTGTGTGTGTGTGTGTTTGTAACTTTTTATATCTTTGTGTGAATAGTGTTTGAAACTGTTATTAAGTGTCTATTATGACATTTGTTTTTTAGAACAATTTCTTGAATCCTGAAAGATTTTTTTTATTTTCTAGTTAGCAAGCAGGCACACTTAGAATGAGACAGTATGGCCAAAAATCCACGTGATCTTCGCAGTGAAAATCAAGATGATACAGATATTTGTTATTAAACTTTATATTGTTGCAATACTTTTATGGAACATGGTCAGCCAAGATAAACAGTGGAAGATCACAGGTAAATCAGGCCATTCGTTACCATCATTCAACAGGTGTGTGATGGCAGAGTAGCTTATGTTCAGGACAACAGCCAACTCTTGACTGCCTTCTCTATAACAAATCGTTTCAGACAGAGTTGTGTCCTTGTCCTGACTCTTTTCAGTCTAATGTTCACAGCCGGGCAGCATGATGCCTTCAGTGACAGCATGGAGGGCTTCAGAATCAAACACAGGACAGATGGGAAGTTGTTCAACCCACACTGCCTGCAAGCTGTTACCAAGGTGAAAGAAACTGTCATCAGAGACTTTCTTTTTGCAGATGACTATGCCCTCAGTGCCTGCTCTGAAGGTGAGATTCAGTCCAAAGCATGTGACAACTCTCATTATCAGCATCAAGAAAACTAAAGTAATCCATCACCCTGCTTCTGGCAAGCCCATACCAGTGAACCACAGTGAATGGCCAGACTTTCAACATTGTAGGCTTATATAGTTTCAACTACCTGGGCAGCATTCTATCTAGGAACATCTGCATCAATGACAAAGTCACCAGTTGCATTGGCAAGGCCAGTAGGGCTTTTGGCAGATTGCAGCACAATGTCTGCAAGTACCACCAAGCTGGAAGTACACCAGGCAGCTATTTCCCCTACACTACTCTATGCATGTGATTCTTGGATAAACTACTGCATCCATCTTCTTCTGCTTATCTGGGGCTGGGTCGCGGGGGCATCAGCCTAACAGAAGCCCAGACTTCTCTCTCCACAGACGCCTTCTCCAGCTCATTCGGGGGAACACAGGCGTTCCCAGGTCAGTCGAGGGATATAATCTCCAGCGTGTTCTGGTTCTGCTCCAGGGCCTCCTTCCGACAGGAGGCATCCTGGTCACATGCCTGAACTACCTCAACTGGCTCCTTTAAATGTGGAGGAGTAGTGGCTCTACTCTGAGTTCCTTCCAAATGGCTGCACTCCTCACTCTAAGGGAGAGGCCAGTCATTCTTCAGAGCAGCTTCATTTCTATCACTTTTATCTGTGCTCTTGTGTTTTCGGTCATTACCTAAAGCTTGTGACCATAGATGAGGTGTAAGGATATAGCCTGGCCGGTAAATCAACAGCCTCACATTCACGCTCAGCTCCCTCTTCAGCAAGACAGACCGGTGCAGCTTCCACACCACTGCAGATGTAGCCTCAGTCCATCTGTGAATCTCCCAAAGGGCAGCCCTGGAGGAGTCCAATACTCACAGGAAATGAGTCCAACTTATTGCCAGCAATATGGATCAAGCTCTCACTGCAGTTGTACAGGGACAACATGACCCACAACAACGGTTCAGACACCCCATACTCCTGCAGCACCCCACAGGATACCCCAAGGGACACGGTTGAATGCTTTATTGTGAAAGATTGCTGCATATAAAGTGCTGTTAAATAAGGCTACATTACATGCAAATATATAACAAAGTGCAATGAAACACAACTTACGCACAAGTTATTGCACAATTAATCTAGTAAATGATAAACTGTATGATCTACCACATGACAGTAGCACTAGCACCTAATCTGATCTGTTTGTGTAGAGTGTGCACTAATTAACTAAATAAGTTGAGAACTTAATGTAACTCTTAAAGCTGCAGTATGTAACTTTTATAAAAAGATGTTTTTTACATATTTGTTAAAATTGTCACCATGTGGTGACCCGTCAGCAGCAGCTTTAAAGTGCATACCTGTTCCTGCTGCAGGGACTCTCTTTGTGAACCCTGGGGACGTTTTTACCTAAAGAGGAAAAACCCCAAAAACCTTCAGCAATGGAACTAATCATGGAGTTGCCCGATTTTATTGCTTTTTGATAAAAATCTGTTGACAAAAACTTGGGACAAACTTTAAGTGACCACAAATTTACAGTAAATGTTGCTAAAACCTTCAGGCTCTTAGTTTGACTTTGACTTTTCATTTTTTTCTCTTTCATCTTTCTGAGATATTTCATATTTTAAAAAGACTTTTAAACAGTTTTTCATCAAATCAAAATTATAGACTCTTGTCTTGGGACAAATGATTTTGTGGGCACCTACAAAACATAAAATCACATAACTCACTAAATAAAAATCATAATATTTGTGCCAAAATCTCTCAGAGAATTAAACCCAGTTATGTTTTCTGAATTTTCACAATTAATGTGCAATGGAATTCATACTTTTTTATTGGGACATGATTTGGCCAAAGTTTCAAGAATCAGAGGTTTACTGTTAAACTATTGGCATGATTTGTTCTTTCAATGGCATTATATATGTATAATTTTTTAGCAATGAAGTCTTTATTGTGAAAGATTGCTGCATATAAAGTGCTGTTAAATAAGGCTACATTACATGCAAATATATAACAAAGTGCAATGAAACACAACTTGCGCACAAGTTATTGCACAATAAACCTAGTAAATGATAAACTGTATGATCTACCACATGACAGTAGCACTACTTTGTACTAATTTGTTCCACATTTTCAAAATTTTAAATTTTTCAACATTTAATTGCCCTACTGAATATGGATGAAATGAAAACACTGTAAATGAATTGTGCAGCTTGTTTTTATATGTGGTTTCAACAAACACTGATTAATGTATCTTGATTAAAGTATATTTGCTTATAATACACAATTACTATATAACAAATGAACACTGGTAATTAGACACACTTTACAGGTGCTGCTTGTGGTGGTAGAAACATGTGCTCCAAAATAATGTGTATTCCACCATCAAAAACAAAACAAAACACGAACAAGCAAAAATGAAGTTGCATGCCAAAAATTGGGAGCCTGAATAGTTTGGTTGTGCATTGGTTGATCTCTAGTTCATTGGTGCAGAATAAAATATGAAAACCCTCCTTACACATTTGTTTTATTTGCTACAGAATGATGTCATTGAAACAAGATGAGTGTGAATACTTAACGAGTATCTGGCAAGTATTTTGGACTCTACTATGCACAGAATTCCTCTCAAAGACTCAAACTGTGATCTCTATTTGTACTTTATACAGGCTTGTGCCTATCCCAGCTGTCATAGGGGTGAGAGGCAGGGTGCACCCTGTACAGGTCGCCAGCCTGTCACAGGGCTAACACAGAGACAGACAACCATTCATACTAACATTCACACCTACGGCCAATTTAGAATCACCAATTAACCTAACCCCACTAACTGTGTGTCTTTGGACTGTGGGAGACACAGGGAGAACATGCAACCCTCAACACAGAAAGGCCCCACCCAGATGGTGGTTCAAACTCAGGACCCAGCAGTGCTAACCACCGCGACACTGTGCTGCCCTCCAAGGTGAATTATTGGAGGTATTGTGGGCTCTTTATCCTATAATCTAAAGCGCCTTGAGGGAACTCTTTACTGTAATGTGGTGCTATGTAGATAAAATTGAATTGAATTGAATTGGACTGTACTAAAATATGTAAATGCAAAAAATAAATGCAAAAAAAAATAAATAAATAAATAAAGTGTCCAAAGACTTTCCCTTTGTTTACAGGTTCTGGACAGACATTAATTAAAATGAAATCAAATGATGTAAACGCTTCAATCAATGTTAAATATTCATTAGGCTCTTAATCAGAAGTGCCTAAGAGATGCAAAATGAATTCCAATGCAAGGTGACAAAGGTATGTGGTATGATAAAGCTGTAATGTTTTAGCTGGTTTGTTAACCCTAAAATGGAGGAAACTTCCAGAAAGAGTTAACTCCAACTCTGAGTCCTGTTACCATGGTAACCAAAGGACCAATAAGAGCAAAGCACTAATCAGACCAAAGGACCAATAAGACCAAAAGGCCAATAAGATCAAAGGACCAAAGGACCAATAAGATCAAAGCACTAATAAGATCAAAGGACTTTCCCTCTATAAAAGCCAACCCAGCAACACAGAAGTCATTTCACTTTCTTTTGAC